>BTHU01000009.1:82382441-82622441 GCA_036184795.1 Tokudaia tokunoshimensis
CAGGGCATTCTGTCTTGTTGGGTTCAGAGCTGTGATAGGCTGGTTGGGGTCATGGTAGCTCTTCAGAAAAGGAGGTTTATGGTGTAAGTGCATCAGCTTCATCTGCAACGCTCCCAGAGGCCTGCAGGGACTGTAATTGCTCTGCAAATGGCTAAAAACACAAGTACTAAGACTTCTCCAAGCTCTGGCAGCCTCTCTGGCGACTTAAATGTAGAGTAAATGTAATTCTCAATATACAGACTTCTGCATTCTCCAGGGGATTTCCCATTGATTTTGGCTTTTTATTGTCAGAGGACCTCCATAAAGCCATCTATCTCTGAATCTGGATGTAGTTTGGGATAAAAAATAGGCTAGGGATGTTTCCTTCCAGATCCACTGAGGCAGTTCTGCCTTTATAAGCTTTCCAGCCCAAGTATGAGTAGGCACAGCTACCCTATCATAAGCTCACATGGAGCAGCTTATAGCTGTAGCATACCTCATGTACCATTTCTACCATCTCTGTTCAGAGTTCCAGCCTCTATCACTATTCTCTATCTGTGAACTCAGCCTCTATCACTATTCTCTGTTTCAACAATCCAAACTCAGAGGAAGGAACGAGGCTGGCAAACTATTAGTTCCATCAACTTCAGGAAAGGCCTGCCAGGTTTGGTGTTAAAGCAAAACTCACACTTGGGATCTTTGAGTTTCAAGATTTCACTCACAGAAGGTGAACAAATAGTTAATATCTCTACCCTGTAGACAAGGAAAGTACAGCACCACCAGGGTGTAAAAACTGTTGAGGCCACATACTAGGACCTCAGGAGAAAGGGGGAGCCCAGAAACAAGCTCTTAACCACAGCATCCACTGACTGGTCACACACTTGGAACTCGGGGAAGTTTCTTTGATGTGGGACTAGGGGTGAAAAGGGACTTAATGGGTAATATAGAGCGTCTTTGAATGAAATAGGGGGGGCTTTTATATAATTTCACAGCATGTTGACTTTGGTTTTGTTGATAAGAAAATGTCCTAGCTGGCTCCCTGATGCCCTGGAAATGGTACATGATCCAGAAATTCCCCAAGGACTCTGCTGCCAGGGCTGTGCTGATCTGAACTGCAGACTATCTCAGGTGGGGAAGAACCTCTGCAGGAGTCAGGGATCTTGCTTCTTTTCTTTTCTTTTCTTTTCTTTTCTTTTCTTTTCTTTTCTTTTCTTTTCTTTTCTTTTCCTTTCTTTTCTTTTCTCTTCTCTTCTCTTCCTTTTCTTTTTTTCTTTTCTTCTTTCTTTCCTTCCTTTCATTCTTTCTTTCTTCCCTTTCTTTCCTTCCTTCTGTCCTTTCTCTTTCTTTCTTTCTTTCATCCAGATTTCCAGTTAGTTCAATAAGTGCCAAGTTTGAGGACAGCAGGCATAACATCTTACGTTGATTTGGGTGCTGTCATCCACAGACCAGGTTCAGACAACTCCAGAACCCCCTTGTTCACTGAAACTCTGTCCTGCAGTCTTATGAACACTGAGTCAAAGATTACTAGGTCACTGCTCACAGAAGCATTTAGGCCAGATTTGCACAAGCATCTGGGTGACATGAGCACATGAACTGCCTGTTTCTTTAAAAAGTCCTGGTTTATCATTAGCATTGGCTCACCAGTGCTTAGCTGTGATGAGCAGTGAGCTCAGCCTCAAAGATGGCCATCTGACAGGATTCCTTTCTAAGATACACCACAGTCTTCCTACACGACATCGCAGGGCAGCATCTTTGCCCTTCTCTGGGCCTGCTTTGAGTCATGGAATCAAGAATAGCACAGAAATGTGGTTACCATGTCATTTAAGAACCTGTCAAATGCCCCACCTCATAAACCTTACCTTTCTCCTAGCTAGCAAGTGCCCTGATGGCTTTCCTCTGCACAGAGCTGTGGCTAGCACCCACTATTATCCCTGAAGCTCTCAACAATTCCCTCACCCTCTGACAGTAGGTCAGGCTTCCATAGTTCTCCATGTGTCAAGGAGTAAAAGAAAATGCAATTACATCCAGCATGGTGTTGCTTCTTCCTGCCCCTGCGCCTCTAGCCAGGCAGCCATCCCTCCAACTCCCTCATTCATTCATTCATTCATTCATTCATTCATTCATCTATCCCTTTACCACATTTGCTCATTCATAGTCCTCTCTATCAAATCTATTCATCCATTCATTTATCCCTTTACCACATCCATCCACTCATTCATTCATCATCTCTCTATCAAATCTGTCTACTCATCCTTTCATCTATCCCTTTACCACATCTATCCATCCATTCATTCATCATCTCTCTATCAAATCTGTCTACTCATTCTTTCATCTATCCCTTTACCACATTCATTCATTCATCATCCCTCTATCAAATCTATCCATTCATCTATTCATCTATCCCTTTACCATTCTTTCATTCACTGTCCATCCATTCATCCTCCCATCTACTCACCTATTCCTCCTTCCCTCTTTCCATCCTTCCACCCCACTCATTCTTCTCTCCATGAATCCATCCACCTATTATTTCATGCATCTCTATATCTATTCATCCACTACCTATGCATCCATCCATCCATCCATTCACCCATCTATCTACAATCCCTTTATTCTTTCATCTATTCATCACCCTCCTTCCTCTCTTCTTCCCTCCATCAATCCCTCTATCTAGCCACTCATATTGCCATCTGGCATCCCAGGTCTCATTCTAACCTGTAATAATTTGCCATCCCAAGAGCTTGCTGAGCATGGGATCTGTGTTGTTTGTTTTGGAAGTCAGTGGTAGAGTCAACTGGAAAGAACAAAGACAACTAGGTTGTTCTCAAGAAGCTTTTGTTTGCTCACTTGCCCTTTCCTCTGTTGACTTTCTTTCTACATATTCTAAATATTATTCAAGAAGCAAAGCTGAGTGACATCCCAGAAATGTTGACTCTGTGGAAGTGTCTGCATCACTCCCCAGTAAATTCTAGGAGACTTCAGTCTAGGCAGATTGTATTCTTAACAACTAGAATTATGAAAGGTTCTTGGTCATAGTCATAATTGAACCTACTTAATTTTGTCAAATAGTTAAAAGCCCCTGACACCTAAATGGTGTCATATGCTTGAGTCCCTCAGAGATCAGTGCAAACCCTGCTAGTAAGAATTGTGACTTACCACCTTAACCAATCTTAGTGACTAAGCCTTGTAAAAGTTGTGACCCTAGGTGCTTCAAAGTCCAGGGGTCACAGAGTGTAAGAAAGTTTGGCTACTTGGTATGTTCAAGTGCAGTGACAAGAGTCAGAAAATAATGAATTTAGCTGAAAATGTATGTGGGAGGCCACAGAAAACACTAAGAATCCAATAACGACTGGTGTATAAGAACAGAGCCAGAAACCAGACAGGGCATCCCTCGATGACTTCCAACTTTAGTTATGGGCGGGCAGTATGGAGAGCAATGTGTACTGCCCCTTCCCAGAATGTACATAGCAGGAACAGCATGTACCTACTGAGTCAGAAGCAGGCAAAGGGCCCAGGAACTTCCCTTGTGCTTGGCACCTGCGTCAGAGCCAAAGGTCAGATGTCTAGGGACTGATAGGAAGGCAGGAAGCTCATCTGCTGTCTCAAGATTATGTCAGCTGTGCTTTCCACTGGTCCCTTGCCTCAGTGTATTTCCAGCTAGATATACCATGCCTCGGTTGCTTAATCCTGTCTGTGAATTCTGGTTTTCCCACTTTCTGAAATGGAGAAGGTAGGGGACAGGTGGGTCCTCTTTGGTCAGGCTTAGAATCAGTTCCTGTCTTTATCCACAGCAAGCGAGTCTGCTGTAGTTTGTATACTGTTGATCCACTATAATGCCAAGTTGTGCTGAGTAATTATAGGACTGACTCCTCTTGGTTGGTGACAGAATCTGCCCTTCATTCTTGCACACTTGCACATGATGTGCTAGGGCCTGGTCTGCAATCCAGTCTGTTGTGACTGAGTAGCACACTGTAGGGGTCTTGGGCAGAGACCTCCTACTGCCTTATTGCCCCCTTCCCCATGGATCAGAACCATTTCTATGGAAATATCCAGAGATCCTCTTTGCGTCAAATCAATTAAGGAGACAATGTTCTTTCTAACTCTATAGCCCAGGACAACCTAAAAAAAAATCAATCAAGGCAACAATGTGTTTTCTTACTCTATAGCCCAGGATAGCCTAATCAAGTGTGGTATTCCTGCCTCAGTCTTCCAAGGGCTAGGATTATAGGTACATGGTATGTCATCATGCCAGGACTTAGGCAACAATATTTTAACATCTAGTATTGCAATCTATTAGGAATACATGTATATACTCCCAACACATTCCAGTAGAAAGTGTATTTCCTTATGGAACTAAAAATTATCTAATATAATGAGGGTGTTCACTATTTGGTTCTCCTTACTAAATTTTCTAGTGTAATCCATAAGCTAAACCCTGCTCCTGTCACCACCAGTCTAGGGATGTTGTGCTACAGCAAATGTTATTTCTTTTGTTTTATAGGTACAGCGGAAGGAAGGCAGGTAGGAACCTATGGAGCTTAGTGCGACACCAGACAGATAGCATCTCCCATCTTGCAATGCCGAGCACCACACCTGGCAGGGGCATCCACATGCTTCCTGGGCAACATCAGCAATGTGCAATTCACCATGATATTTGTGCGTGAGCAGGCACGAAAGCACTGCATTTCTGTAGCTTGTTTCCAGGAGACATTCCCAGTAACCTTTCCCCTTTGGGTCTGACTCTCTCTAGAGCCATTGTAGAATAGGCTCCTGCTTAGAAACTTGCCTGGCAATCTCACTTGCAAGTTTTTCATGCAGCCCTGGCCACTTAGTGATGAGTATTCTGTCCACATCAGTCTCTTCTCTCCCAAAATAGCACAAGTAAAATCAGAGCACAATCATCCCTCCCCCAACCCCCCTTTCATCAGTGACTCTGAAGGGACAATCCAGCATTAGCAGGCTTTTTTGGAAGATATATTGGACTTTAATAAAGTTTGATCAATGCATTTAAGTCAAATTGAATTATATGTAAGTGGATAGGGCTGACATATGTTTCAATATCTCCAAGTGATACATTATTCTCCAGTGAGCATAAAATTTAATGAAATATAAATACCCATTAATCCTCGTGTTTCAGCCAATCAGTCACTGCTGCTCCTGCCTGCTGTGACGGGAGCTAGCCCAGTAAAGTCATCTGTTTCATCCAAGCAGGAGATGCAGGCTGGAAAGACATCAGAGGCTGCTAGGAGAGGGGCTGGGCTAGAGAAGCCTGCCAGCTCTGTTGCGTTTTCCCAACACAGTCTGTACTCAAAGGGATGGTGTCTTTGGTACTGTCAGTGAAGAAACAACCCAAGTGGAGAGTGACAACTCTTTTGTCCCAAGCATATTCTTTCATTCCTGTCTCATAGCTGGCACGCTGTTGGATATCCTGCAAGAGCCCTCTGTGGCTGGTCCGAATGCATAGAACAATATTATTACCATGTAATACCACAGAGGGGAATTCTCTTATCCTGAGTAAGAAGTATGAGGAATGGCCACATTTCCCTTACAATGTATATGTTAGGGAAATAGAAATGATGGAGCACTCTGGGCCTCGATTACCATCAAGTGTGTGTCTGACCACTATGATAAGGCATGCAGAGGACTATTCTCCTTTGTTACCAAGAAGTGAAGTGGAACTTTCAACATTATCTTCTAGAGCATACGGAGGCTCATCAGCTGCCTGCCCTGATGAATCTCATTTACACTTGGGGAGCCCATCTCTACACAGGATCTATGTAGGCTTCCAGCACCTGAAGCTCCAGGAGCTCAGACAAAGCCCAGTACACAAAGTCCTTGCCCATGAGGCTATCCTCCAGGAGTACAGGGTAGGAAAATTCATCCAATAGCAGATGAGCTGAAGGGCTAGCAGTACCAGCTTGGTGGCAACCTAGGGAGGTGGCTGGCAAATAGCTTCTAGACCCACAGGGGTTAGTGACTGCAGAAACTTGAAACTTGGAGGTATATGTAGCAAATCACTGATGATTAAGTGAAAGATTTTTCTCTCCTGAACACTTGTATCAAAGGCCACTGTACACTCTACCATAGCCAAGGGCGATGTTGTTCATTCCTAGCAAGACTCATGAGTCAATGATCTGGCTGGTTCAATTCAAATCAACCCATGCTTCACCAAATTCTGGGTTTGGTGGTACATGCTCAGTCATTAGCAACAAGAGCACAGGGTAAGATCCGGGTTGTTCCACTTGTCGATCTGTGTACTGGTCAGATAGGTGGAAACCCATCCCTGATGAAGTTCGGAAGAACTCAGAGGTATGAAGACTATATGTGGGAAGGGGCCTCAAGGAAGGGGACGGTCAAATAATCAAGCAGGATGTATCATTAGAGCATGGAAAGCCCACACAAATGAGAAAAGTGGTCTGCATCCCAGGGAAGAACAGAGGTCCTGTAAGTGAGGACCAGGGGCTCAACAGAGGCATGGAATAGAATATTGTTGTCCTTGAGCCTGTGAGTGCTGCAGGGAACAGAGGGGATGGAGGGACATGGACGGATACTGGCTTCTCTCACTACTTTTCCTCTTTCTGAAGGAATAGAGAGCCACACAGTACCCCATTAAGGGGGTGAGGTTGAGAAGCAGGCAACTCCCCAACCCTAGAGAATAGGGCATTGTTTTCAGAGTGGATCTACCTCCACTTCAGCTGAGACAGGCCAGGAGCAAGCGGCAAGAACAATATGGCTGGCTGAGGAGCCCTAGAAATACGTAGTCTTCAGGGAGAAGCTGTGGACCAGGGAAGGGCTGCTGAGGAGACAAAACTGGAGTGTCCAACATGCCCTCTTCCTCTTCTCTGGCTGCCAGCTTTTCACAACAAGGTTATTGTTTTGAATAAAAAAAAAACAGAAAAATAAATACTAGAAAGATTTGCAAATGGAAGAACTGAGACCCTCCAAGTGAACACTGAACTTCGCTAATGGGATGGAGATTTATGCTGTGCTAATGCTTTTATTGACGTTTTTATTTTTCCATATGTTTAACCGCAGCTAATTAATTTGCATAGCATTACGCAGAGGAAATATGCTCTTCTCATTTTTATTTTACAGATGAGAGTCATAAAATTAGCTAGATTTAAACGGCTCTCATTAGAAGCTCACACATTCCTGCCTACCATCCATACATGCAGGGAGGATTGGAGTGACTGACCACTGCCCCGGGCAGGGATTCTGAGGCCAGGTTTGGACAGTATTTTCCAAGTGCATCTCGGAGTTTGGATCAACTCGCTTTATGAGTCTGTCATTGGTCAGCAGGGCAAACTGGCCTCAGTACTCACACGGAAGTGCCTAAGGACCCCACCACTCTGTAGGGCCCGGTGAGTACAGCATTCTCTTGGCACAGTTTTGAGCTTCAGAACATCTTATTCTGCCCAGTGGAAGAGACACTGAACTCTAGATTTCCAGGGGTTGGGAATGGTGTGTGGGAACTGCCTGTGGCCTGACACAGCGTGAAGCTGAGCTGAAGTGACCTGAGGTAGATTCAATCCGCTTTTGACTTCTTAATATGGTTTTTAAAATACAATACTTTTACTGATTCTTTGAGAATTTCATACAATTCATTTCATAATGATCATATTGACCATATTGACTATTAAGAGGATAACTATCACGGTAGTCTCCAAACCCTTATAAGAGCACAGGAAACTTTAGTTCTGATAGTGCATCGTTGCTTCTTCTGCCATCTTTGCGCCAACCAATGGAGATCCAAGATTTTTCCAGAAGACTTTGGTCTGTCCCCAGCTGCCACATGAAGGCTACTGTGGGATCCAGGAGGAATCATCTTTTCTTCGAGGTCTGGGGGAAGTTGATGACTTTCCACAGGACCACTGAGGGTCAAAGGGTTCAGTGGGAATGTTCTAGTTCTTCCTGCTACTCTGCTCTTAATGGCAGGGCCTCTGCCAAGGGTGTCTGTGAGAACAAGTAGGCATGCCTCCATGGCTGGTCTGTACTGCCCTATAGTCCTGGTGATGTGGCAGTTAGCTTTGTTCATATTGGCTCAGCCTCTGGTCTGGCCTCTTGAGTCTGCTAGTTACTATAGTGAACTTCATGTTGTCATGCTGTGTACTGAGTCTTTCAACGGGGCACCTGTCCTTTGTGGACTGTGTTGTGTTGGGATCGTCTGGAAAGGTCTGGAGGAGATGCATGGCCAAGGGGAAAAGGCCCTCCTCCTCATTGAGGATGCCATTCTGGATATAGCCTGGTTGTAGTATCTCCTTATGATCACTCCACACATGGAATCAGCCTTTTCTCTTCCCTAGAAACCCCAGTGTCAGCCACATACCCCAGAGTTGAATCACAGATCCTTGTAAGTATTCTCTAGTATTCTGCAGTTGATGCCCTGGCCTACCATCTAGCACCTCCTCTCCCATCCATTGATGAGGGTGTGGTCCCTGCTTGCAGTTCTAAAGTGTTTGTTGCTAAGCTCAAGGTTACTGGTGTCTTTGGCTCTCCAGACCTGACCTTAGATCTCCCTTACTGAGAACTTTGTGTTTTACTATGTTTATTCTCCCCAATTCCTGGACTGTACTCCCCCCCCCCCGCCATTCCTGCTTCTAAAGGGCCACTCATAAACCCAGAACACAGTGAAGCTAGACATTAAGAAAGCCATAACCATTTTGAATGAACTTCCAAAACAGGAGTCACATAGCCCATGCTTCACTAGTAGCCGCAAATAAAGGTGCATTTCCATCAGAAGACTTTACAAACGGGAGGTACACAGACAGCCCTTCTGCAGCAGTCTGAGAAAAGAGAATTCATTTTTGTGCCAGTGGTTTCTAGAGAAGTTGAAATCCGAGTTGATCACTGGAGAATGCGGAGTTCGACTACACAGTGTAGAAGAGGAGAGTCAGCAGCCAGGAGATAGTATGAAAGAACAGCCTACCCTCCTGAGATCCAGCTCCACAGTTTCAGCAGCCTCCCAACTCTCTTGGTGGGATCACAGGCGATTTCTTTAGCACTCCATGGGAAAACATGCTTTAAAATCCTATAAACAAACTACTCATCTCAAACTCACTGGGAATCATGAGAGCCTCCATGAGCACCGTTGGCCCAGGTGCTCTGATTAGCCACAGGACACCAGGCTGAGCCAGTCAGACCTGAAGCCACAGAGCTTGGGCCCTAGGTGCTTTCCCAGTGATTCCAGAGCCTTGAGAAGATGTGCTGGTCTCCTCCTGACTTGCTGCAGAGTCTGACTTCTGTCCCTCACTTGGCCTCCCTTTCTTGCCATGCTGATACTGGCTCTGCCCTGAGTGCCTGGTGCTGTAACATCCTCCTGGAGCCCACGCTTGGCAAGTACTCCACTCCACTTGTGCCTCTCTGTTCATGGTTGCTGTCTTTGTGTTACATCAAATGACATTTCCATTTCTTCTCTTAATCCCTTCCTGTAAAGATGCCTGTGGTGCAGCCCATGACCAAGCTCCTCTGGGACCATCTTTCAATTAACCTCACAGAAAATTTGAGACACAGCTGAAGCATGCCAGAGACAACTTTCAAATAAGAGAATCCCCAAGGTCACAGAGCCCTGGATAATATGCTGTTTAATCCTAGCTCTGCAGAATAAAGGAAACACTTGGACCCACTGTGCTGGGTGAAGAGGAAATACTAGATGTTCTGTGTGGAGCTTTAAAGGGAGGGCTGTGAACACAGCTGTCTGTGGTGACTGTGCCCACCTTGCAGGGATGCTCTGTAGGACTGTATAGAAGGCTCATCTTTGGATGTGAGGAAGTCTTCAGTAGCACTTGTGATTCAAGTGGGATTCAGCAGCAAGGGTAAGGGATGCCACCTTAAGACTTCCCAGACCAGCATTCTGGCTGCCGGTAGGTAAGAGAAAATACAGACAGGTAAAATACAGACAGCCAATCAGCCCTCTAGGGAAGACTACCTCAAGTGAGTTTGGGATGATCGTTTGAAATTCATTCACTCTGACTGTGACTGATGTGTTTAAAGAACGCATGCAAGAACCCAGAGTAACCAAAAAAGAGATGCTTTGGGTATTTGTGCTTGTTTTGGACACAGCCTGTGAGAATCTATAACCATGTCATTCAGACTAAGAATTTTAGCATAAAAGAAAAGGAAGCCTATAGTATGCAAATTTCATGGAAAGTTCAAGTGTGAGCTTCAATGAGAGTTTGCCTTCTCAAACTCTGATGACTCAGCTCTGAATAGGAGAGGTCTCAGCACCAGGATAGTGGCATCTAAAGGGTTACTGAAAGAGCAAGTAGAATGTGGCTCCTCATGGAGCAGGAAAGTTTATGGGCCTGATGAAAGTTTATGGAGGTCTGATGGCCAAGATGCGGGAGCACTTGTTCAGGGTCTCTTCAGGCAGGTCCAACCTCTGAGAAATGCAGTTAGCAAGGGTGGTGCTGGAGCAGGGAAGCTGTGAAGAGAAGATACGGAAACGTTCTGGAAGGTTTTAGGTAGGAGAGTAAACAGGTCGGGCCACTGGAATAGGGTGAGAACATAGTTCTAAGGAAGCTCTCGTTTTGAGGGATGCATTTTCCCAGAAAACAGGTTGCCTAGTACAGATGAGATAATGAACTTCTGGAACTTTCTGGAACAGGGAGGGGATGAGAATGGAGCCCATAGAGACCTTACTGTGTGACCGGCTCCATCTCACCCATCTACAGCACCATGGAAATAAGTATCTACTAGTAACTGTGTAACTGCCCATGAGACAAGAGTATACGCCATTACTATAAAGCAGTGCTTCTCAACCTGTGGGTTGTGACCCCTTTGGAGGGTCAAAGAACTCTTTCTCAGGGGTCACATATCAGACGTCCTGCATATCTGATATTTACACTACAATTCCTAACCATAGCAAAATTACAGTTATTAAGTAAACAATGGCATAATTTTATGGTTGGGGTCACCACATCATGGGCTGTATTAAAGTGTCACAGCATTAGGAAGGTTGAAAACTACCTTTATGATAAAAGTTGGCTAGGCTTTAAGGCCTTTCCAAATAAGGATGTTGGCTGACATCATGTTGCTTCTGAGGGTGAGATTTGTAGAAAGGTTCTCTCTAAGCTGTTTGTGGTGCTGGGACAAGCCTCAAAGTCTGATACCTGGGAAGCCTGGGAGTTTGAGGAAGCAGATGTGAGGTCATGCCATCCAGATGAGAAACCAATACAAAAGTGCAGGGGACCAGGGCTCAGGTACTCACAGTCCCAGGTCCTGGGAAGACATGCTTTAAGGCAGCATTTATAGAATAGAGGACCAAAATGGGGATTGAGGACACGGTTGAGAGTGACCAGGACTGAGGAGCAGGACCAATTTTCTTTTAACAAGCACCAGAATTCTTGGTACCACAGTGCTTCATAAAACAACAGTTAAATTTGAGCTAGCCATCCTGTTTAAAAAAACTGTAGAGAACCCAGAGTTTGACTTCTGTCAAAATAAACCAAATTAAAGAAGAGAAACAAACAAACAAAAAAATGAGTCCTGTTTGTTAATTTGCTTTGACCTGGTGATTAACAGACTGGAACCCTTTGTGTCTTTGGCAATGATGTTACATGTTCCCCATGTGGGGCTTGCTCTCCTCTGATTGAAACCAGGGTCTGCCACAGATCAGTCAACAGGCATATTGGAAGAATGTGGTGCTTGTCTATTGTGTAGTTTATCTTTGTTCTCCATCTGTAATTTATTATCCAGTGCCCTGGCCAGTGCAGCCATGAGTTTCAAGATACCTGGAGAAGAGGGCAATAGTAGACATAGATATAAGATGCCAGGTTCCCTTTAAGAATGGCTCATTTTATTTTCTGTCTCCTAGTTATACAGTCTGGCTAGGCTACTTGAGGAAGCACTGCAAGCAATGCTTGAGCAAACAGTACATTTGACCCCTTATCTGAGTTCTTCTTTCTGCACTTCCCTAGCTTTAGGACTTTGTTTTGCCCTGAGGCACATACCTCTTAGGCTTTATCTCATGCCCGCAGTTTTCTGCTGTCATAGGGCCACATCTGGGTTAGGATTTGTACTTGAGAAAGGAACTGTAAACCATATGGGCCCCAACAATCCACTAAACCATGTATTGAACTATCTACTTATTCTACCTGGAGAAACTTTAGGAAAGATACCTTTCCTAAAAGCATGAGATATAAGCAACTGTTAGAACCCTGCATCCTATCTCTTTACCCAGAAGATACCTGAGGTCAACCCACAGCAGAATTGCATACTCCTAAGTGAGTATGTCTGTCAGTATAGGAAGCAGGGTACAATGTCTCCAGAACATTCTGAATATGAGCATTACACCAGAGCCCTGAGGTCCATGGAGGTTTCACTGTGGAAGCTGAGACCAAGTTCATGTTCCAGAGAGCTTCAGTAAAGACATTTTTCTTGGCTGGACAGTGGGCATTGTGTGTTGGCAGGCACACTGAAGGAGGCCCATGATCATAGTGAACTTCTAACTTCAGCCTGGAGCTTGGGAAGCGTAGAGATGTTAAATCTCTTTCCTTTTAGTGTGAGAATGAGTTCACATCTTGCCTACAGTACTTCTTGGTGCTATTCACCCCAAAACACCCTTCCAATTACTCTTGGAGCTTTGTATGCATAGAGTAGTGACACTGATGTCCTACAGTCTTCAGTATGTCACTGAACAACACATTAGCAGTTTTCCATGGGGGCAGGGGTGAATCTAGATTCTGGTGACAGAGTACAGAGTTATAGGGAAAAGATTGACTTGTGTGAGCAGAGGATACTTACAAGTTCTCAGTGCCCCTGTAGGTTCAGGCAAAGAAGGACCAGAAAGGGCTACAAGAATGACATACCTGAAGAGGAAGCCCCAAGCTGGGCAAGAGTACCAGTATTAGCCTCTCTGTTTCTTCTGTCTGGGGTCCCACCCTGGAGTCTGCCGCAGAAAACTCCACAGTTCCATCAAGGGTACCTAAGTCCAGATTGCTATCATCCTGGTCCTTCTAATACACCTTCTGGAAGTTCTTGCTACATCTCTAGCCATAAGGGAGTCCAACCATCTTTTTTCTTTCCACACTATCTATTGATGTACTAGAACTTATAGTACAGGAAGCTGTAAGAATGCCAGGGTTGTGTGAATGCAATTTCATATAGCCAAAGAAACATGACTCTACGGAAACTCTGCATCTTCTGGTTTATTTGGATTGGTACCCAGTATTTGACACTAGGGAACAAGGTAGGGGCAGTCCTTTGGATGCTTTGTGGACTGTCAAGGTGATCTGAGGCTACCTCAGAAAGGACTTCAGACACTGGTAAGACACCACAGAGGTTCTGGGACCCTCCACAGATAAAAATCATTCATGCTTTTTTTAAAAAAAATGCTAGCTACTCTTAACTCTGTGCAGGTGGTGCAGGGTGGGCAAGGAATGTGATACATAACAGCCAGAGAAACCTGCAGCTGTCTTTTGGTGGTTTTGCAGCTATTCATAGTTGTAGCTGCAGTTACAGTGCTTCATGTAGGTCACAACCTAAGACATAGGATGCTTTCCCAGTCATCACACAGCATCACTAGGGAAGAGTCTGTATTCTCAATGGACTCTAGCTTTATTCTCATCACTTGTATCATAGTTTTGATTATTCACCCTAGGCTTTTTAGAGGATCATAGGAAGAAATATACTAAAAGGGAGATCAAGTCTACCATGAATAGGTGGGGGTTCATCTTACCCCATGAGTATGCACTGCACTTTAAATGTAGTCTCCCAAATTTCTTTAAATCTACAACATAGAAGCACCTGGCTGTTTCCCTTTTTGGAACAATCCACTCCAGCTTCCCCTTGGAGAGACTGCTTCAATGAATAATCTTCTGCTTAATCTATGTCACTCAGGTGAATCCTTTTATTTGATCCCATATCCTAAGGACTAGTAAGCAGCATGAGGAAAGATGTGGTCCAGAATGAATGATACCCCCCCAACCCCCACCGCACGAGACAGAGAAATGACTGACTACTGCCATCTTTGAAAAACCAGCATGCAAAATGCTACTTACATGAAGCTTCTCGGACTTGAAAAACACTCACCCCCAACTCACAGCCAATACTGTCTAAATATGTGTTTTCTTTCTCCCTCTATTATCTGCCAAAGATGTGCCAAAGGTCCTTGGCAAGCTCATATGCATGGAGGAGGAAGGGCATTGGCTACACTGGTTTGTGGGACCTGCTGTGTCCACTGTGAGTCACTGAGGTGTCAGCATAAAGCCCGACCTGACAAGGTTCATTCTCTTGACCATTGCTAAAGAATGCTAACCATGCTTTTCTGAGTTTCCTTGTCACCAGACAAACCATAAGAGTGAACAGTAATGACCACAGGAACGAGAATGATGGGAAGATTCTGTTCAGCCAAACTTTGCCAATTCACTTTCAAAGCCATTGGCAGAGGTAGACTATCAAAGCCTTGGTGTGTACATGTGAGGGTCTAAGTCCAATCCTAGAACCCATGTAAAAATACTAGGTATGGTGATGCACACTCATAATATCAGTGCTGGGAAGGCAGACTAAACTGATCCTTAGAGCTTGCTGGACAGCAAGAACGGCCTACTTGGGAAGTTCCAGATCAGTGAAAAACTCTGTGTGAAAAAGCAAGGCTATGGTGCTTTAGTAATGACTCCTCTGTCCTCCAGACACATCTATGTACACGCACGTGCATTTGCACGCATACATCATCAAAAACAATATAACAAAAGAGACAACAAAAACAGAGGTAAAGTTGCCGGGGTGCAAAGGAGGCCAGGATTGGGGTTACAGTTCAGTATTTTTAGCTTTCAAATATTTTAAAAAAGTTTTTATTAATTATTATTATATTTAATGGGAACTCATCTAACCTAGGCTGGCCTCAAAGTGGGTATGCGTCCAATGGGGAGTTGAGCCCAGAAGGAAGGCAGGGCCAAAGGGAGGCACAGCAAATGTTTGTTGAATATTTGGTCCACATCTTCCTGAATTTGCTTTTAAATTTGGTTGGTGCAGCCAACCAGTTTTCCCTGAATTTTTTCCTAAAGGAAATATTTTAGTAAATGTGCATGGTCTCCTGGGTTATTATAAACAGTTGGCCATAGTTAGGAAGCTTAAAGGGAAACACTCAGGGGCTTGAGGTTTTGAGCTTGTGAACACCAGAGCCCTCCTGACCTCCCCAGAGATTTGCATTACAATGGCCACACTGCAAGTACACATTTTTCTCTGTCACTGAGATGCAGAGGATTTAATACCAGCTTGTGTGACATATCAGAAAAGACTGAAATAGAGACATGTCTGGAAGCATTATTAAAGCGTTGTGATACATTTATTTGAATATTGTCAAATAAAATCCGAGCTAATTTTGCCAACTTTCCTCCACAGCACCCTCCTCCTTCCCAGTCTTTCACCTTCCAGACAGTGCAGACACTCTGAGAGACACAGAAGTCCCTCTTACTGCAAAGCTGCAAACACACCTCATCTTCACAGCAGCTGAGCTCAGGGCAATGGGAAGCTCACGCACATCCTCCTACCTGGAAGAGAGGAGCTGATCAGCAGGCTCTGCATCTGAGCCTGCACACCTGCATCCATGAAATGCATCCTCCTGCGCCCCATATTCTCGGATTGGCTGCAAGTGACATCATAGAGGCCAACAACCAAGCATTTGGGTAAGTCCAGGTGCCACATAGTGTCGATTGGCAAGGTGCATGTCGCCAGTCTTCCAGAGCTACCTGGTAACAAGGTTATGGTTGAAGGTAGTTAAGAAAGATGCTCCCAAAACGAGCAACTATTAACTTCTCTGTTCTAGAAGGCCAAGTAGCAGGGAGTGAGGGACTCCAGAGAGCAGAGATCAGGGAACATGGGATGGTGAGGGCTGTTCATGCAAGTTGCTTATCCAAGTAGGAAGCAGAGACACCTGAAACCTCCAGCAGGGATCTTGAGCCAGACTTCCACTTGCTTCTACAGTGTTTGGTTGGTCAGTCTTATTTATAGAGGTTAATAAGAAATAAATATTTTGTTGTGTCTTTTTATGTGTGTGAACATCTTCATGCCATGGTGTATGGAGATCAGAGGTAATTTGCAGAGTCAGTCTGCAGATGCTTGTATCCTGAAAGAAGATAGAATAAAGCTAACACCTTCCTTGTGTAACCATAAACCCAGGGTCATCCTCTGTGTATGTCACCTCCTGAAGCCTCACAGTCTTGTGCAGTGATGCACCAGCCAGGACAAGACAAGCTTTACTGGGGTAACAAGCCATCCAGTCATCTAAGGTCTAGATAGCAAATGTCATTTCCTGTTCCTGTTGGTGTCCTGTTTTCTGGGCCAGGGCAGGGCTCCCTAGAATCTCTCAGTGTGTTGTTCTCACATCCAGATGCACAATCTATTTGGCATGGTTCTGTCCCCTTTCCCATACACTACTAGGAAATGGAAGAAAACAGGTTAGACAACAGAAAACTGTAAATTAAATTCTTCTCCCCAGAAGTGATCCGTATCTCCTGCTGTCCTTTCTTCAGTCTCAGCATGATGCTTGATGGTGACTGTGACAGGTCATATTAGGGATCAACTTGACAGAAATTAGAATCACCTAGAAGACAAGCCTGGGTGTGCCTCCTCTGAGGAAGAGAAATTGGGTTAATTGAGTTGGGAAAACACCCCAACTGTTGACAGCACCATTCTACTAGTGGGAGTCCCCGATTGAATAAACGGTATAGAAAGCAAGCTGAGCACTGGTGTTAATTGCGCCCAGCTTCCTGGTGGTGAAAGCAATGTGGTCAGCAGCCTCAAGCTCTTGCCCATAGGCTGTCCCCTCACGATGAGCTGTGTCTTCAAATTGTGGGCAACATGGCTTCTGTCCAGTATTTACCACAGCATCAAGAAGTAAGTGATACAGTGTCCCTCTTCAAAGAGGGTAGCTCTAGACTCCACAGTCAGGGGGTAGCATCGGAAGGGTCTAGTCCTAGTGTCCCTGGGACAGATATCCATTTAGGAGCTGGAGGAAGAGCTCAAAGACAGGGACCTGGAACAGGTCAAAGGGTGGAAGAAGCAATGCATGTATGTCATCCACACAAACATGAAACTAACAGATTTCTCAGTTAAAAACAAACCACACTTCAAACCCTCTAGAATTCTAGTGGCAACATGCAATTAATGTGTGGGAATTTGTTTAGCTGGGAACACAAGTGGAGAAAGGCAGGAGAATCAGACTAGAGTGTAGTCAGGTGTCAGTTGCCTACATGCCTGTAATCACAGATCAGAGAGTAATTCAGTTAACATTCAAATATCCCAGGAGGGGTAGCATGCTAACTTGCTTCCATCCATCAACGTCTCCGCTTTAGAGTTCTGAAAAAAAAGACATGAGGTCCTTTTAGTCCCGCAAACCCTCCATCCTGATTCCACTCTTCCAGGAAGGTTTAAACCTAAATCTAAACTTGGATTTTTTTTTTTTGACATCGAAATTTCAAGTAGAGCACAGGCAGCTCATCGTTGTCACCAAGGCAGGGCTTGACATGAGAATCCTTCCTGGCCCTGCCCCTGCCCCTGCTCATCTGGTTAGGCAGAGACAAGCCCTTTCTCTCATTGTTTGCACACAAAACACGTGGTCACAGGACCCTGACTGACTCAGTCCCACTCAGACCATTAAGCGAAAGTCTGTGCTGTCCACCAGTGAAAGATCCCATGTAATTCTCTGTTGTCTCCTGTCAGTGCAAGAGCACAAATCCTCCTACCTCGAAGAGAGGAGCCCATCAGCAAATCCCAAAGCAGAAACACGTGTGCCACACCTTTTTTTGTTTTTTGGTTTTTTTTGGAGGGAGAGTGGATCTGGGTGAGAGGAGAGATAGGGGGAGCTAGGATGAGTGGAGGGAGGGGAAACCGGCTGGGGGTGTATTTTATGAGAGAAGAATCTATTTTCAAAATCGATTAAAAAATAAAGAAAAGTATTTGCCTTTGATTATTTTATTATGCATTAATAGTGTCTGATGGCTATATTATAACATTTCACTCATGTACATAATGTGTTTTTATTATTCAGTTCCATGTTTCCACCCTTATCTCTATCTTACCACCACTGGTCCCCTTCCACCTCTCCATTGGTACCCCCTATGTTCTCAGGCTTTTCTCTATATTTTTAGATAATCCGATGAGTTTCATTGCATTACTCACAGAAGCACGGGGAGGGGTCGTTTAAAGGAATATGGCGGAGACACTGTTTACTGCAACGTGGACACCTTCAGCAGCTACATCACTCTCCCTGTTTTTTCTTCCAAAAACTATCAACTGCTTCAAACTCCTCAGGGTCGTGATGAAGCCTCAGGAGACCCTTCCCAATCCATGACAGAACTCTGACAGGCCTATCTCCTTCAGGTCCTCTGCAGGGCATCACAGCTGCTGTGAGTTCCAGAGCAAACAGCATCTCATTCAAGAAAGTCGGCTTCCCACAGACTCTCTCTTGCTCCAGCTCCAGTATACGCATTCTTCAGCTACCTCTCACCTGACCTTTGGAATCGTTGTGGATAGGATGTGCCGCTGTTCCCAGCTTCATAGTCAGTTTTCAAGATTTCCCCCTAAACAATTCAGGATGAAGGCATGCTTGCACCCCACTTGGACAGAGAGGGGTCCCTAACGGGAAAAGTGCATGGACAGTCTGGTGGCTCAGAAATGCCAATGAGCACTAAGTAAGCTCAACCCTGAGGAAACAGAGATTTATGAAAACGACACCAGACACTATTTAAGCTGCATGATAAATATTTTATTCAGATGAATGAAGATTCAAAGTGACTGCAGAAATGCCTGAGAGATTCTGACTCCCCCAACCCCACCCCCCAGAACAAATGCCTGGACACAAAACAAGGCTAGACCCGTGCGGCTCTTTGGCAGTGAGGGAGGCACAGCCTTCCTTTTCCTTTCAGCCTGTGCTTTACTTCAACTAACTAACAAATTTGCAAGTGGAGGTATCAGGCAAGAAGCCACCAGCTCCTGATACTGGCTTATGAAAGTCAGAAGAGTCTTGAAACTGTGTCAGTTGAGGGAATGACTACATAAATGATAGATTAGGAAATTAATAATGCCAGTTAAAATGTGTGTGCATCAAAACATCTTAAGTTTTTTTTTATTGGTTGATTTTTCTAAATGTTAATACAGACAAACACATACAATTATGCATATACCCAAATACCTGCTTTTTCTTGTTTTTATACTCTGTAACAAAGAAGCAATACTTTTAAGATTAAGTCACACTGCAGAAAACACCGTTGGAAATCCGGAGGCAACTCAGCCTAGGACGGCTGCGTGAGAACCGAATGTGAAATAGTCACAAGGTCCATGTGGTTAGAGAGAATTTACTGCAGAGCGCCAGATAGAGCAAGTTAAAAGCTGGGGAGCTGGGGACCGAGGGACACTACACAGGTGCTAGATCAAAGGTGGGTGCTATGCCTGAACGTCTATGCCACAATTTATAGCTGAAATCCTCACCCCTAGGATTGAGAATAAAGTAAAATCTTAGCAATATTAAAATCCTCAAGGTGTTGAGATGCCTTTGGGATGGGACAGTGTCCTTAACATGGAGCTCTCATAGGTGAATTGGTATCTTTGCAAACAGGACCAGCACAAGAAACTTTACCTCTCTCCCTACCTGAGGTCATGGAAAGAGTGCCTGCCATGGAGGAAGCTCCATAGACAGACACCAAACATGCCTTCTGTCTTAGTCACGGTTTCTATTCCTGCACAAAACATCATGACCAAGAAGCAAGTTGGGGAGCAAAGGGTTTATTCAGCTTACACTTCCACATTGCTGTTCATCACCAAAGGAAGTCAGGACAGGAACTCAAGCAGGTCAGGAAGCAGGAGAGAGGAGCTGATGATGCAGAGGCCGCAGAGGAGTGCTGCTTACTGGATTGCTTGCTCTGCCTTGCTCAGCCTGCTTTCTTAAAGAACCCAGGATCACCAGCCCAGGGATGGCACCATCCACAATGAGCCCTGCTCCTTTGATCTCTAATGGAGAAAATGCCTTACAGCTGGATCTTACAGAGGCCTTTCCTCAAAGGAAGCTCCTTTCTCCATAGTAACTCCAGCTTGTGTCAAGTTGACACACAAAACCTGCCAGTGCACCTTCTACATAGGATTTCCTGTGTCCAGAGCTTTGGAGAAATAGTTCCTGCTGTTCCAGCTCACCTGGTATATGGCAGTTTATCCTGGCTCCCTAGGGGGCTAAGGCTGGGTCGATGAATGAGAGTTGCCCAATGGTAGTCAACCACCCCCAGTTCCCAAACACAGTGCAATTTCTGGAGACGATCCACGTCCCACAAAGCCAGCTTGAGGTGACATTTAGGACTCTTCTATTATTTCAGCCAATTCGAAGTTATTTCATGCAGTTCTGAGCCTGACAATGTGTTACTGAGAGCAAGTCACGGAGGACCCATTGTGAGTTCATCTCATGGAGGTGTGCAGTGGTGCATGCTGGGAACAGGATTGAATCAAGACCTCACAATCATGAGTTGATGGGTAAAAATGTGTAATGAGACCCAGCTATACCACTCCTGGGCATATACCCAGAAGATGATCCAACAGGTAATAAGGACACATGCTTCACTATGTTCATAGCAGCCTTATTTATAATAGCCAGAAGCTGGAAAGAACCCAGAAGTCCCTCAACAGAGGAATGGATATAGAAAATGTGGTACATTTACACAATGGAGGGCTACTCAGCTATTAAAAAACAATGAATTCTGGTCTGGTCCAGTCTGTTTGGAGTTCTATAGGCTTCTTGTATGTTCATGGACATCTCTTTCTTTAGGTTAGGGAAGCTTTCTTCTATAATTTTCTTGAAGATATTTACTGGCCCTTTAAGTTGGAAATCTTCCCTCTCTTCTATATCTATAATCCTTAGGTTTGGTCTTCTCATTGTGTCCTGGATTTCCAGGATGTTTTGGCTCAGGAGCTTTTTGCATTTTGCATTTTCTTTAACTGTTGAGTCAATGTTTTCTATGGTATCTTCAGCACCTGAGATTCTTTCTTCTATCTCTTGTATTCTGTTGTTGATGCTTGCATCTATGACTCCTGAATTCTTTCTAAGATTTTCTATCTCCAGAGATGTCTCACTGTGATTTCTTTATTGTTTCTACTTCCATTTTTAGATCCTGGATGGTTTTGTTCGGTTCCTTCACTTGTTTGTTTGTGTTCTCCTGTAATTCTTTAAGGGATTTTTGTGTTTCCTCTTTAAGGGCTTTTACCATTTGACCCATGTTCTCCTGTATTTCTTTAAGGGAGTTATTTATGTCCTTCTTTATGACCTCTAACAGCATCGTGAGATGAGACTTTAAATCCAAATCTTGCTTTTCCTGTATGTTGAGATACCCAAGACTTGCTGTGGTGGGATAACTGGGCTCTGATGTTGCCAAATAGCCTTGGTTTCTGTTGGTAGGGTTCTTGTGCTTGCCTTTTGCCATCTCAAAAGTCCTCCCAGCACATAATAATCAAAACACCAAATGTACTAAACAAAGAAAGAATATTAGAAGAAGTAAGGGAAAAAGGTCAAGTAACTTATAAAGGCAGGCCTATCAGAATTACACCAGACTTCTCACCCGAGACAATGAAAGCTAGAAGATCCTGGGCAGATCTCATACAGACCCTAAGAGAACCCAAATACCAGCCCAAACTACTATACCCAGCAAAACTCTCAATTACCATAGATGGAGAAAACAAGATAGTCCATGATAAAACCAAACTCACACAATATCTTTCCATAAATCCAGCCCTGCAAAGGATAATAGATGGAAAGTGCCAACACGAGGAGGGGAACTACACCCTAGAAAAATCAAGAAAGTAATCTTTTTCCAACAAACCCAAAAGAAAGTAACCCCACAAACATAAAAAGAACATCAAAAATAACAGGAAGCAACAATCACTATTCCTTAATATCTTATAACATCAATGGACTCAATTCCCCAACAAAAAACATAGTCTAACAGAAATATTTTTCATGTAAATCTTCAATTTTATCAGAAAATGTTTGTGATTCCTCTTTGAATTTAGTAATGTTTTTTATGTCTACCATTTTAACTGTATTATTTTCCATGATAATCTTCAATTTTAATGTTTTTCTATATTTTTCTTCAATTTTATCAGAAATATATTCCATGTAAATCTTCAATTTTATCAGACAATGTCTATAATTTTACTTTCACTCAACTTAGGAACACTTTTATACCTTCCATTTTATCTGTATAATTTTCCCTGAAATAGTCAGTTTTAACATGTTTTTCTATATATTTCTTGAATTTTATCAGAAATATTTTCCTTGTAGATCTTCAATTTTATCAGAAAATGTAGGCCATTCAGCCATGGCTGTCTTATGACCATGAGATTGTTGAACAAAGACCTGCCCAGGAACTGCTGGTACGGATCGCTCCACCCTTAACCGCCTACGTGCGCAGATACCAGATGCCTTCACCGGATGCCCTTTGTGCTTCCTGCTGCCAAGAACACCTTGACCCCTCCCTCCTTTGCATTTTGCAAAGCTCACTTCCCCCTAGCTCCCCCTCCCAACTTCCTCATCCCCACTGCTTAAAACGTGCTGCCTGTGTGACAATAAACGAGGCCTTGACAATGGAACCTTGCTTGGTCTCGTTCTTCTCTCCCCCCCCCCCCGACCCTCAGGTAGCACCTCTTCGGGACCCTGAATAACTAGACCTGCTGGACGGGTCAGCTTTCAAAAAACCTAGGAATATTTTTATGCCTACCATTTTATCTGTATAATTTTTCCATGAAATACTCAATCTTAGCGTGTTTTTTATATATTTCTTCAATTTTATCAGAGATATTTTCCATGTAAATCTTCAGTTTTATCAGAAAATGTTTATAATTTCACTTTCAATCAACTTAGAAATATTTTTATGCCTACCATTTTATCTGTACAATTTTCCATGATAATCTTCAATTTTAATGTTTTTTTATATATTTTTTTCAATTTTATCAGAAATATTTTCCATGTAAATTTCCAATTTTATCAGAAAATGTATATAATTCTACTTTCAATCAATTTAGGAATATTTTTATGCCTATCATCTTATCTGTATAATTTTTCATGAAATAGTCAGTTTTAACATGTTTTTCTATATATTTCTTGAGTTTTATCAGAAATATTTTCCTTGTAGATCATCAATTTTATCAGAAAATGTTTATAATTCCACTTTCAATCAACTTAGGAATATTTTATGCCTACCATTTTATCTGTATATTTTTTCCTTGAAATAATCAATCTTAATGTGTTTTTTTATATATTTCTTCAATTTTATCAGAGATATTTTCCATGTATATTTACACAATGAAATACTACTCAGCAATTAAAAACAATGAATTCACGAAATTCTTAGGCAAATGGGGAGCAGGGAGAGGAAAGAGGGCTTATGGGACTTTCGGGGAGGAGGGAACCGGGAAAGGGGAAATCACTTGGAATGTAAATAAAGAATATAGAAAATAAAAAAAAAGTAAATAAATTAAAAAAAACAATGAATTCATAAAATTCTTAGGCAAATGGATGGAGCTAGAAAATATCATCCTGTGTGAGGTAATCCAATCACAAAAGAACACACACTGTGTATACTTGCTGATAAGTGGATATTAGCCCAAAAGCTCAGAATACCAAAGATACAACTCACAGACCACAGGAAGCTCAAGAAGAAGGAAGACCAAAGTGTGGATACTTTAGTCCTTATTGGAAGGTGGATCAAAATACCAATGACTCACAGTCAACCAATAGAAGGAGCATAGGGTCCCCAAAGGAGCAGCTAGAGAAAGAACCCAAGGAGCTGAAGAGGTTTGCAGTCCTGCAGGCAGAACAATGATATGTACCAGCCAGTACCCCCAGATCTCCCAGGGACTAAACCACCAACCAAAGAGTACACATGGAGGGACCCATGGCTCCAGCTACATATGTAGCAGAAGATGGCCATTTCAGATATCAATGAGAGAAGAGGCTATTGGTCCTGTGAAGGCTGGATGCCCTAGAGTATGGGAATACCAGTCAGAAAAGTGTGTGTGTGTATGTGGGGGGGGTTGGTGAGCAGGGGGAACAGGGATGGGATAGGGGTTTTTTGGAGGAGTAACGAGGAGGAATGGGGATACCACTTGAAATGTAAATAAAGCAAATATCTAGTAAAAAGGAAATAAATAAAAATGTGTAATGAAATGGTAATACAAGTATTTGTTTTAAAGTGAAGTTCTGAGCCAGGCACGTGAGGAAACAGGGGTCACTTATGTTTATCTATTGGATTGTTTTGCTTTGTGTTGTTTGAGGCAGTTTCACTATGTCGCCCTGGCTGTCCTGGAACTTGCTATATAGACAAGACTAATCTTGAACTCACATAGATCTGTCTGTCTGCCCTTGTATCTGGAATGCTGGCTTTGAAGGATTATACACTATACTCAGCTTCTTGATCATTTTTTAACGTTCCCCACCAAAAAACCACCAAGTTTAGAGAATTTTATATTAACGTCAAGAAAAAGAGATGAAGTTACAGCCAATAATGCTATTTTTTTGTCCAACAATAAAATAGGGTAAGAAAATGTGTGATTTATGAAAATAGAAATAAGGAGATAAAATTGTTAGTATTACTAGAAGATAGAAGCATCTCTGGAAATTTAAAAGACTGCACTTTTAACATTAGAGCTAATGAGAGGGATGATTGATTAGCACAAATACATACAAACTCGGTGACCAGCAGACACACAGCATACAGACAGGAGGAAGGACACTTGTCAGGATGTGTTTGTGACTGTGGAAAAATACCAGTCAAACATAGAAAGGGTAGTACAATACTAAAGTGCATACAGAGCTTAAGTGTAGACACATAAACAAATCCACAAGTGTAACTCAGTATTGTGGATGTATTGATCATGTAAGTTAATTTGCAAATGAATTGTTAAGTTAATTTACTAAATAAATTAATATCTAATTTAGTTAAATTGTTTTTCTAAGTCTGCTTACATGGTTATGACTTATGCCTAAATTTGAAAAGAATGAACAGAGGACAGGGAGCTGGCTCTGTGGTTAAAGCTCTTGCACCATGTCCTAGGGTCATTGTTGCTCTGACAAACACCCTGAGCTTCAGGAGACAGGGTTGATTGGCTCATGGCTCCAGGCTATAGTCCATTACCAAGGGAAAGTCAAGGCACAGGCTAGGCACCTGATTATCTCATATCCATGACCAAGAGAAAAAAAACTCATCCTTGCTTTCTAGTTGGCTCTCAGAGAGGGTGAGTCTTCTTTATGCTATTCGAAGGGTTAGAGCCCTATGTAAGGAATGATGCCACTCAGGATGGGCTGAGTCTCCCTTATTAAATAATTAATATATAAATAATTTGTATATAATATATAAATTTATAAATTTATTTATATTTTATAAATTATATGTATATTTATATTTTATGTAATATATAAATATATCTATATTAAAATTTAATATATAAATACATAATACATATAATATTATATATATATAACTATATATGCACACACACTGGGAAAAGGATCAAATTAACACCTCACATTCATAAGCCAATTGGTAATATATATATATATATATATAAAATATAATAAATAACTAGAATATATTATAAATATAATATATAAATATAAAATAACATATATACAAATTATTTTTATATAGATATATAAAAATGTTTATGGAAATATTCAGTAAATAAATCAAGACAATCTCTTACATACATGCCCACAGGCCATTCTGCTCTAAATAAGTTCTCAAGACTCTCTCTCTCTAGATAATTCTGGATTGTGCCAAGTTGTCAGTTAAATCTAACCTTCACAGACACAAGCTGTAAGAATGAGAACCAGAGCTCAGATCCTGAGAATCTACCTAAATGTTGAGTAAGTGTGATGGTGCACCTGTAATTTCAACCTTTGGAAAGTGGAGATTAGAGACCAGAGACAGGTGCTCCCTGCACCAAACTGGCTGACTAGACTAGCCATTTTGTGTTACAGCCATTTGGGTTCAATTGAGGGGTTACACCTGAGTAAGGTAGAGGCTGTTGAAGGAAGGCTGCTGGTGTCAATCTTTGGCCTCCATATGTCCACACATGCAAACATACGCAAATGTATGTGATAAAAGAAAAGGAAATAAATATAGAGCAGATTTCACTTTAAGACACCAACTGGCAAAGCCTGGCATAGATTCCTGATCATTATACAGACAGATGCCCCAGTAGAGAATGTACTTCAGGTCATTCTATGGAAGAGGACATAGGTCAGAGCATCTCAGTCATCACCACAATATAAAAACATGTTAACTGCTGTTAAACAACATGGGAAAAAAACAACAAAACAAATTTCTAGTTGAATACATATGAAAAGATTCTTTTCTGCAGCCTGAGGCTGTGCAGTTGAAATACAACACAACTCACATCTGCATTATAAACTTGCAATAGAAAATGTTATATTTCAATACATGTGTTCCACAGCTGATGAGATGACTCAGAGAGTCAAGGTACCTGAGGGCAAGTGTGATGATCAGAAATCAATCCCTGGAGCTGATAGGCTAAAAGATTAAAAAACTCACTCAAGTTGTTCTCTGAACTCCATTCACTCCCAAATGATTATGCCCAGTTACACACACACACACACACACACACACACACACACACACAAGTAAATGGCTTTAATAAGAATAAATAATGTCCCTGAAGTGGAAACATCTGGTTTCTTTGGAAAGCCAGTTATGTAAAATGATGTTTTGTTGGGACACACGGGTGAAAGGATGTTTTTCTATAGCAAACACATGAAAGGACTCATGGTGTTCAGAAGGAATACAAATATGACCCCATAGAGAGTGGGACTCAAGCATTGGTTTGCCTTGCTCTGCCTCGCTATCCTTTGCTAATAACATGCATGTATTGGCTCATCTTACATTGCACTGCTGAGCTCCACTCGTGGTGATGCCATAGAAAGAAACTTGCCAAAGAGCTTCTTATGAGGTTCCTGCGGCTTCTTGCTGCTTCTGTAGCCTTAGGCCAGTTGATGAGCTTTGGGATTTCTTCTGGATTGAACTGCCCTTGCTGCTTGGTGTGTGACAACCTTCAAGAGGACTGGACTCCCGCTGCCGGTTTGTATTTGTTTACAGAACTGATATCCTGACAACTAGGATTGGACTTGCCCCCAAAGAACTATTTCTAAACAGGTCTAACTTCCCCCAGGTCCTAATAACTTTTCTTTTCCACTACTTCTGGTGGGTGGTGAGCTAGAGGAGAGGTTGAACGCTTATTAAAGCAGGTTGAGAAAAAATTATGCCTACAGATCCTTCACAGACTCATGAATTAAAGCCCCAGTTTCCAATATAGTGTTCTGTTTGGGAACTTTTCGGGGGTAGGACCAGCCTGAGGGGATCAAGTCCTTGGAGACGGCTTGGCTCTGCCTCCTTCCTCTCTCTTTCTGCTCCTTATGATGAGCAGGTGCAGAATCTCCCCCAGCATCTGCCCAAGCACATGTTGCTGAGCAACTGCGGACTGACCCCCTTGCCTTGTGCCTGTGTCTTTCCACAGGGTCACTGTTGTAAGTGCTATATCAGATGAGAGAGCCAACTGCAAAGTCAAAAAGGAAGCCAGCAGAATGGTTTCTAGTAATACACTTTACTGATTTCAGGAAACCCAAATTATGTCATTTTGATGTGTGCTCAATGTGAAAATCTTTCTTAACTGTTTTTACATTGCACTGGGCAGCAGAGGCTAGAAGATGAAGTAAATGAGCCCCAGAAGGAACTTCTTCAGAAAGAGAGGTCTCCTCCGCAGGATGCCACAGGTAAATTCACACAGGGACAGCTCAACAGGTGTTCTCGTTCTTGTAAAACCATCTCTCTGTGAACGCGGTTAAAATCATCAGAACCCAGAGCAGGATTAATTCTTACCAGTTCATTACTGAGTGAGTTCTCTTCAAGGATAAACTTATATGGAGCTCAGATCAGAGAAATGAGAGATGACTGTTCTGCCCTTTCCACAGAATGGTAGCTACTCCCAAAACATGCAGCAAATTATGTCTGCCATGTAGACATTTATACCACATATTACCACACTTATTGGTGCTCATATATGTGCATGCATGTGCTGATAAGCTTCAGGGAATACTGTAATGCTAAAATAAGTCAAGAGTCTAATAACTCATTCAGAAGTTCAATCAGCATAGAAAATATTTACAGAACTAAAAAAGTTAAAGGTGGAGTGAGGGCTCAGGAGGCTAAGAGCATGTGCTGCTCTCAAAGATTACCTGACCATCAGTTCACAACTGCAGGCAAATACAAAGCTAAGAGATCCAACACATTTGCCCACTTCTGGCAACTCCCTACACCCCCCACATAGATGCACATGAGTGTGTGTGCATGCATACACACACAGTTGGGGAATAAAAATTATATTTTGAAATTAAGAAAGCCATATAGATTCAAACAACACTGGACAGTCTCTCTCTCTCTCTCTCTCTCTCTCTCTCTCTCTCTCTCTGTCTTCCTCTCTCTCAATTGCATTATTAAAATGCCTATGAAGCTCCTTGGCTATGGCCAAGCTTCTGCAGCTTCTGAGTCCAGCTGGGGTTTAGAGGGTCCCAGAGGACCTGGAGTGTCAGGGGTAAAGAATTATCCACTCAGCTGGGGAAGTAGGGCAGCCCTGAAGAGAGTCTGAGCCAAGATCCCAGGACCCTGGCATATCTCTGGGTAAATGTAGACAGAAGTATATTCTCTTATATCCAAAGCTTCATTACTTATTATGTTTGTAAAGCACATATTGGGCTATTGCCCATGCCACCCAGGTAGAGGATTAAAACAATCATTCCTGTGTTGGACCCAGAACTCAGTAAATAAGCAATCTATCTTAAGTTTAAAAGAGACTGTTTTTAGATGAGGAATATATACATATTAAGAATAACCACTTATTGATTAGAATTATTGATATGGTTAATCAATGAAAATAGTCTCCTTTTTATACTACAGTGGTCATTGTCAACAGGTAACCTCATTTACTGGAATGGTAAAATTGATTGCAACCTGTCACCTCCCTTTGTGTTCTACCTAGCTATTACTTGTAAATAAGTTTGGTTTTCCGTAATCCTAAGACTATGGCTTAGCCAGCATAATACCCCATGAATGCACATGCACACACACACACACACACACACACACACACACACACAAAGCCTGATTTCAACCAATCCAGCAGAGCATGGTTCCCTGTTGGCATCTGAGTGCATCTGGACTAAAAGGCCAATGCCTTTAACTGTAGCAGACAGAAAAGTGGTTAATACAGGTGGTTAGTACACTGTGTTAATGTTTGTATTTCCACCAGTTTGGGGATTTGTTTCACCCTGTCTTCAGTGGACTGACAGCTGTCTACAAAAGACAGAGTACTGGACTGAAATGTGCCTAACCCTCCTCAGAGAGCAGGCACTTAGCCACAGTAGTAAGTTAAATTGTTACCATTACAGCCTTTTAGAAATGGGAGGTGGTGAGTAACTATGTAACCCAAAAGTAATGTTTGAAGAACTTAGAAAATGGTGCTTGGTTAGCAAGATCATGGGTGCATTGAAGTCCAATTACAGGCCTTCTTCTCCAACCTGTAAGATACTAGGCTACACCATGGGTAGCAGTTTTAAAGCACTTTCTGTGGGAGGAAAGAGTCTCACAAGACCCAGGAAGCTCATGAACTGAACATTACAAGGCTCTTGAGGCCCTTCCCGAGGTTACATACGCAGGAAAGCATGTTGCTATGGAGGAGCAGGGCCTCCTGCATGTTTACTAACTAGAACCTTCACAACTGAAATCAGGTTTTGTGTGGTCATTAGATTGTGCTTTGTATGACAGAAGCATTTGCAACCTATTTGCTACTAGGGCATTTAGTTGAACTACACACAGAGGCACACACAGCTGCATGCATGCATACATGTGGGTATGCATGCTTGCCAAGTCTTGTACCCACCATGAAATGCCTTTAGATCTCTAAGAGGTAAGGCCAGGTCTCCAAACACAAGTGATTCAGAACTGCCAGGTCCTGACAAGGGCTGGAAACCGAAATTGCTCTCTTGCAGGTGTCCACGTTTGGTTAAATCTTCAAATTAACCGCTTCAAATAAGGACTTAATTTAGATTTAATAGGACAGCCAAGGGCTTCTAATTAAAGAGAGAATGATTCTCAAAAAGGCTTTTACTGGGGTCTTAACAGCTGCGTAATAGCAGATCCGTCACAGCTGCCGAACCAAGCTTCACACACAGCCTTGCTCATCAGTGGGTTTCACACTCATGAACGGCCTGTCATGGGGAGGGCCAGGCCCTGACAGAGTTGGACTTCAGAGTGCTGAAGGCAGACGACACTGGCATTCAGATTTCCTTACCTTAAATTGCTGACTCATTTTACTATTGATATTCTCTTCTTCTACCTTGGTGTAATATTGTTCTTCTTTTAAGTGCGTCATCAAACTTTTGCACATTTAATGGGTCCATCTCTCTTTAGTTTATGTTAAAAACTTAAGGCTAAATATTTCAGTGGTTCTTTCGTTATTCTTCGAGAATTCATACACTGTGTTTTGATCATAGTCATCTCTTCCCCAAAGTCTTTTCAGATCTCTGCCCCCTCTACTTCCCATTTAGCTTGTGTCCTTTATATTTTCCACAAGTCCAATTTCTGTTGCTCACATATTCTTGGTTTGTGATCTTTCACTGGAGCATGGTCACCTAGGGGCGGGATTTCACGCCCAGCTTTCTCCTTCATTCTGGGATTCGATCTGGCTTGAGCTTACACAGGCCTTATGCATGTTATCACAATTACTGTGAGTCCATACATTCAGCTGTCCTGCTGTGCCCAGAGGACACTCTTCCCTTGCATTCACCCACTGCCCCAGGCTCTTACTGTCTTTCTCTGCTTCCACAAAATTCCCCGAGCCTTGGGAGGAGAGGTTGTGGTATAGCTCCTTCATTTAGGGCAGAGTAATCTAAAGTCTCCTGTTTTCTTTGTCTTAATCACCATCTATTGTAAGTAGAACTTTCTATGATAAGGGTTGAGAGATGAATGTATGGTTATAGCAACAAGTCATTAGAAGTCAGGTTAATCTTATGTTCATTTAGCGGGATAATAGCAGTAGGTTTTCCCCTTGGGCCTATGTCTAACTGTAGACTCTTAGCCTGACTGCGGTACCGCATCTCAGCTTTATTTCGTGGAATGGGCCTTAAATCCAATCATAAAGTGGTTGATCGCTCTCTTGATGCTGTGTCACCTTTGCAGCTGTGGGCGAGTCTTAACAGCCAATTGAGATTGAAGTTCTATGTTTTTATGGCACACGTAAAATCATCTATTGTGTAAAACTCACATTGAAAGCTGGATGCACCCTTTAAAATGTTAATTGACCTTTGCTAATCTATCTCTTGACTTAGAATGTGATCTCTTACCAAACATTGGACCCTATAGCAAAGTGCCACAGGCTTGCCCTCAAATAACAGAGAGTTGCTTTCCTCCAGTTCTAGAAGCTGGATGTCAGACCAGGGACCAGCATGATGGATTCTAGTGAAGGCTCCCCTCCTGGCATGCAAATGACTGCTTTCTTACTATCCCCATGGAGTGGCGAGAACAGCTTTCTGGTATCTCTTCTTGTGCAGCATTAATAAAATCACCAGAGCCCCATTCTCATGACTTCTTCTCAAATTACTTACCTCTTGGGGCCCCAACTTCAATACCATCCTATTGGTGTCAGAATCTCAGCAAATGGGGTTCAGAGAACCACAGTTCAGCCCATTCCCATAATTGTTAGTACAAAGAATAAATTTTAACATTTATTTCTGATAAGGACCAGATATACAAATATATACCCCATGCAACCTCAGGGGAACCACAAGAACATGGGAGTCAACTTGTAGCAGCCTGGATTTAGAGCTAAGGGCAGTGAGACTTAGAGAATCCAGCAGCTGGTCAGATGCAAGCTCACATGCAGCATCATTTGCCTTTACTCAGACCGTGCTCCAGTAACACACAAGAACATGTGCACACATGCACAGATATGATCATCTACCACTACCTACTTTTCAGAACTGTGCTTCACCCCAGTTCCATTAAACTGCCATCTTCTTGAAAAACTATGAATCTTCCTCATCTAAAAGATGAAGAAACTCCCGATGCCACAACTCCCCAAGATACCTGCTTAGTCTGTCATTAGATGTTTAGTTTCTTGTGTGAATGCAGGTTCTGACCATTGTATTAAAACCCTCAACTGGCTAAACCCAGGGGAAGACAAAGGATCTGTCTCTTCAAGGACAACTTAGGTTCCACAAAACTTATCTGTGGCCATCAGCCGCCTGTGCCCTACAGCCTTTTCCTGTGATTTTCTAGCATGGATATGCCCTGGGATATCAGAAGCAGGCACTAAGCCAGCAGCCATCCTGCAGGTTGGGTTGCATGCATGCGACTATCTTGATGTAGACTTCTGGTAAGTACATTTTTTGAATCATCCGCCAGACATAGAGGTGAGTAACCCTGATTCTACCATTGATTAAACACACGTGTGCACACAAACACTCACTCACACACACACACACACACACACACACACCATTCCTTGCACACCTAGCACTCTGAGCTAGGTTGGTGGAAATTCAGTGGTTTTCAACATCAGCAGGTAGCTTTGGCAGTATGTGATCAAGTAGAAGGATTCATTTCCTGATCCCTTCCCTGACCCAACATCTGATGTTGGAGGCACGAGGTCATCTTTCTTCCTTTCAACCTGTCATGTTCATGGCCAGTGAACCATCCCTCTGCAATCCAACCTATATCCCATTCACCAGTGGTTAGATGGATTTCCATCTGTGAAGGGCAGTGGCAGGTGAGGTTCTGCTGGGGCAGTCACCTTAGAGACACACACAGGTACTATAAGGACAGACTGAGCAATCTTATCTGCTTTTGTTTTCCATTGAACAAAAACCAGTTAGGTTCATGAACCACGACTACTGTATTTTCAACCTGAGTGCAAGTTTGAAATATTAATGTGATGTATTTCATCATTAAAAATAGGAAAGGTGTTCACATACGTGCATTTGAACTCTCTGCATCACAATTCAGAAACAGAGATTAAGCTGAGCCACGCTTGAAGTCTGAAGGTTTGCTTTTCTGCTTTTCTTGATTCTGATGACTAATGCGCCAATGTGCGATGGGAGGTAACAGTCCACAGAGACACAGGCTGTAGCCCTCAAGGGCATCTTCTGCCCTAGTCAGTATCCCCTCTCCATCCCAGTACAAAGGGTAAAAGAAAATCAAGGGGCAAGCAGCTGTTCTCTGGGTTGCCGGTGCACATCTGAGACTGAGGCCTCCTCTGCATACAGTGTGCACAAGGGCACACTGTTCACTTCTGCCTAAGCACTTCCCATCTTTGTCAGCCAGAGAGAAAGTTTAAGCAAATGACAGCAGGGGTCGTTGTGAAGCACCCATCCAAATTAGAAGAAAAAGTCAATGTTGCTCCTGGAGTCTTGTTGTTTGGGATGTTATGAAATACTCTTCAGAACACAGTCTAGAGAGGATTACTAAAGAGAGATGTTCCTGTTTGGTGGAAGCTACAATGTAGGAGCTGCTGGTTACAATTAGCCATCCAAATAATGCTGTTAGCGATACACAGGGCTAGGGCTAACTAAGGAAAGTGTTGTCCTGTCCTACATTTTTCCCAACAGTTCTTCCCTTTGACAGCTGCTAAGTGGAATGTTTGCAGGCATTTTGACTTTGTTCCTTCCTAATGCCGTTTTCACTATACAACCAATTGGTTCCTTTTTCTTCGACAGAAGCTGAAGCAGCAAGAGGAGCTGTAAGACCATGCATGCCACATCCTGCTGTAAGGTATCTACACCGTGTGCCTGTGAGGAACTGGGGCGCACAGCTGGGTCTCAACATTAATCCCTCAATAATTAATAACACCCTCTGAAACTTTAATGGCAAGTTGATAAGTAATGGTCGGGCTGCCATCTCACCTGATTGTTCACGTAGCAAGTTGCCTGGAAATGTTTTCGTTGTTCTTGCTGAACCCAACATAATGGAAGAGTTTAATGAAATGCTAAGCTGCTGTCTAGGCACTTAGCACCAAGCAAAAGTGAGCATTCAGAGCAACAAGACAGGCTGGGCCCAATGGTCCAGTACAGCAGCCAATGTTCCAACCCAGGATGCTCTTGAGAATGCTTGCCATTGGGAGCATCTTGATAAAGGGGGAAATACAAAATGCTGGGGTGCTCTGGAAACTAGGTGTAGCACCCACAATGGATGCTAAAGCAGGAAGGCATGGTCCCTGGGAGAAGGATGTTTCTAACAAAGGTGTGTCAAAAATATTTGATGCTTTGTGGGTGACATACATAAGTCCTAGAGCTAGAACATGTGTGTTGAACACGGAGCCATGACATTGTACCTCTTCTGAGGATCTGGTCCAGATCCTATCAACCAATTGCCACTGTCTCTAAGCATCTCTGTATTATAAGGTATGCCCCTCAAATATTCCTGTCCCTGAGTCTCTCTCCTCCCATGGATCACAGTCCCCAAGAATTCCTGTGCCACCAGTTGCCACTGCCCCCCAAGTGTCCCTGCTACAGACACATGTCTCAGTGCCCCCACAGCATGTATATCACATCTTCCTAAACTATCTTTTCCCTTCAGACATCCCTGTCCCATGAGTGTCCTTTCCTCACTGCTGAGGTATGGTCAGCCCAGATCTATCCAGCCTCGTTTGACTCTTGCTGTTTTGAAAACAAATGTTTGTCAGGTTTATTCACGGTCTTGGCAGGAGTCCTTTGTTGAAACAAGTTTGCAACAAGAATTTTAGGCTATGCTACAATCTTTCTGTTTCTTAAACATGCATGTGCGGGCATGTGTATGTCAGTCTTGCTTGTTAGGATTGTAAAGAGGTGCTAAATTTTCCCATATCTCGTACGTTGTAAGATACTATGCAAAATTTCTCTTTTATTTTATAGGAGGGGTGAAATGTATCACTCATCATTCAGACGTTAGAGTCGGCTGCTCCTGAAATCAGCCAAATTTCATGTGGAATTTCATGATATTTACTATGTTAGTAGATTCCCAGGCAATGGTTAATGGGGCTTGGGATACATTTTTGGTTTTTAATGTGTTTTTATATTTCATGGTAAATTCAAGACTATTAGAATTACAATAATCTACTTCCTACTTTGAGGAAGTTGTATTTTCCTATACCTTAACCAATTTTTTTTTTTAAAAATGTTTACCAATGTCTGGATTACTAATTATCTTTAATGTCTGTGAGATCAATGCAATACTAATTTTTCATTACTAAAGTAGTTTTCTGCCGTCCCCCCTTCTTAGACCTCACCATGTTTATTAATTCTTTAGCTTATTCAAGCCCTTGTCTTATAATAACTATTTATATTATCTTATTAAGATAATTTTCATCACCTTTAACTTTTATTTTTATCGTGCATCCATTTTTCATAATTAATGACACCAGTTTTCTTTAGGCAAGACTTTTGATGTGTTAGCTTCTTTATGGGACATCTCTACTTTTACTTCAAAAGAGATTCCAGGTGATATATACAGTCCCTTCATGACTATTTGTGGCTATGTTGTTTGACTTGAACTTGGGTGATGATTCTCCAACTCCATTTAGTTGGTTATATTTCCATTGTGCTTGAAGTGTACACTGCTCAGGACTCATTGTGGACACGTGCTATGCTTATTTCACAGTCCTCCATGTGGCCAGTGCTACCTGCTATCCTGGAAAGAAGGAATTTTCTGCAGTTCTAAATGCAATGTTGTGTGTGAGGACCTGTTGACGGACTCGAACCTTCTTCAGCAGAACTGAATTTTCCTCTGATAAATGCCACATTCTCTAAATAAAAGTTTTAAGCATTTTACTTCCTTTTAGTGTCTCTTGGTTTGTCTTTTATATGCTGAAGATAGAGTATAAGAAAGGATTGGAAATTGATGCTTTTTATTAAAACCCACTCTCCTATTATAGAATCAGGAGATTTAATTCATGCATTGTTTGTTTAACTACTAATGAAAAATGATTTACCTCTAATATATATATGAAGGATATGTATATATAATTTTACCTCTACATATATATCATTTTTTGTCTTTCTTTCCCTTTATTTCTCCCTTACCATCTCTAGTTTTATTACTTTGGGTCTTCTCTCTGTATTTTGGTTAATTTGTCTAATGGTTTGTCAAATGTCAATCTTTTCAAAGGCCCATCCCTCCATTTCATCACTTCTTTGTGTCATGATTTGTTTGTTTCTATTTCATTCACCTCTGCTCTGTTTGTAACTGTTTCTTTCCATCCACAGCTCTTGAGTTTGGTTCATTCTTGTTCTTTCAAGGTCTTAAGGTATTTTTTAAATGTAGACACTGAGAGCCATAAGCATTCCTCTTAAACTGCCCTCACCATGCCTTATTGATGTGGTTACATGGTGTATTTAAAACTAGGAATCTTTCTTAGCTCATTCTTGAAGTCCTCAGTACCATTTATCAGTCAGCAGTGTGTTGCTTAAGTTCCAGCCATGTGTGTACTTTCTGTAGTTTCTTCTGCTGTTAATATACAGTTTTAGTCATTTTTTTTGATAAAAAGAATACAGCATGCTATATCAATGTGTTAAGACTTTATGTCCTAATATGTAATTTAGAAGAAATTTTTATGGGGTGCTGAGAAGGGTATGTATTCTTCACTCTTCAGGTGAAATGCTCTGTAGATGTCTGTTGGATCTGTTTGATTTATGATGCCTTTGAACTCCAAATTCCTGTGTTCACATCGTGTATAAATAGTTTATCTATTTGTAAGAGTGGGTTGTTATATGTATGGGGTTAGTCTGTGGTTTACGTCTAATAGTGTTTGCTGAAATTCTGTGCACCTGTGTTTGGTGCTCATAGGTGTAGAATTGTAATAGCCCTTGGGGAATTGTTCCATTAGTGAGTATAAAGTGACCTTCCTTATTTTTTCTGATTATTAATATGGGCAGTCTCTATTGTCATATATTAGAATACTGGGATGTGATTCCTAGTTGCATTGGTTTAGCATACTTTGTTTCTATCCTTTTCCTCCAAGGAATTATCTATCTTTGACGCTTTGGGGTGTTTGCTACAGGCAACAAAAAAAAGACATATACAGTTTTTTAATTCAATCTTCCAATCTGTTTTATTTTTTAAATTGGGTCACTGAGATCATTAATAATCAGAATTTTTATTTACAGGTTTGTATTAATTCCTGTCATTTTGTTGACTTTGTGGTGTGGTGTTTCAAAGACCTCTTTTGGTTAGGTGTCCTGGTGAATTTTCTCTCATGGCTTCTTGTGATTGTTTATCTTTCTCTCCAGTCTGAAGTATTCCTTTTAGTATCCTCTGTAGAGCTGGTTTAGTGATACTAAATTCCTCTGGTCTGTTTTTTTTTTCTTTTCATGGAAGGTTTTTATTTACCTTTCAATTATCAAAGATTGTTTTGTGTGTATAATAGTCTGATCTGGCAGTTGTGATTTTTTTCATACCTTAGAATAAATCTATCTAAGCCCTTTTTGGTTTAAATGTGTTTATCAAATAATAAGATTTTATTCTGGTGGGCCTACCTTTAGATGTGACTTGGTCTTTTCTCTAGAAGTTTTCATACATTCTCTCTCTCTCTCTCTCTCTCTCTCTCTCTGTCTGTCTGTCTGTCTGTCTGTCTCTCCTCTTTCTATGTGGCTATATTTTTTAGTGTTTTAAATCTAATACATCACAGGGAATTTCCTCGCTCATCTTGCTGATTCGATGTTCTACAACCCTCTTCTACATGAAAGTACCTTGTGTCTCCCTCTTTCTTTAAATTTGGAAAAAATTATGCTATGATATTACTTGAAACTAGTTTCTATGGTTTTGACCTGGAATTATTTTCCTTCTCCTAGGCTCATAATTTGTAGATTTTGTCTTTTCATGTTTTCCCAAACTTCCTGTGTATTGTGTTCATGTGTTTATTTTTTTAATTTCTCATTTTCACTTAGTGGATGCTTCTTCAATCCATCTACCGAAAGGCCTGGTATTCTGTCTCATACAAGAGGCATATTCAAGAGGCTTTTCACTGAGTGTTTTATTAGACTTATTGAACCTTTTATTTCTAGATTTAATCCAATTTGGACTTTCCTTAGTGTTTGTAACACCTTATTGAATTCAACTTCTATATCCTGAAATTGTATCATTATTTCATTCAGATTTACAAGTCTGTTTCTTAGGCCTCAATCAAGAGAATATTCTTTCTACCTTTAAGTTAATTTGGGTGAGTCTTTTTGTCTTCTTTAAATTCTGTGAACTCTTTTAACATGGTTAATTAAAAAAAATCTTTATCTGGACAATATTATGTGGTTGGTGATGGAGGTGGGGTGTAGGGGCACAGAAATCATGTCTTGTTTATTGCTGATACTTTTTGTGGTGTGACCTGGGTATGTAGATTGGATTGTTATTTGTGTCTTTTAATGAGTATTGAGTCACTAGGGTGGAGTCCCAAGGCTCAGTGATAGAATGGATAGATAGATTGGGAGACTCTCAAAGGGATTGAATCAACTAGAAACTGGTCTCTTACCAGGGCTGCATGGGTGGCTAGAAAGGGTTCTGAGGGAGAGGAGAGGTGGAGCCAAAGGGAATTGCTTTCTTACTGGAGTTTCTTGGAGCAACTTGGCCGTAAACTACTCTTTTATCTCCCTTTCCCTTCTCCTCTCCTTCTATACATGGCATGGTGCATATTTGCATGTCTGATGGAGCCCACAGGTATCTACATGCCTGATGGAGTCCATGAGTTTCTCTGTATCTGATGAGATACATCTTTGTAACTAATAGTACTGATAGTCATCTGCATGTATGATAGTCTCTACATTCTTCATGTTTAATAGAGCCCAATGGTGTTTGCGTGACCAGTGGAACAAAAAGGTGTGTGTCTGATGGAGTCCACATGTTTCTGAGGCTTTGTCAAATGGCCTTTTCACACTGGGAAATGTCAGTCAATCTTTCTTTGAATTGATGCATTGGTACTGAGATATTCTGTTGAGCAGGTTTTCATTTAGGTCATGGTCTTTCCTTTTCAACTCTACAACTTCTATACTTTTCATTATAGTTATAACTTTATTGTTCTCTACTTGGTGAGGGAAACTTCCTTTAGTAACTTTGACATGGTATCCGGCCATTATCCCAACACTTGTAAAACAGCTTCCAGAACTGCTTGGAGCTGGCTTTGTGGAGGCTGGGGTGGTAGCCATGCCTTTAACTCCAGCACTTGGGAGGCAGATACACTAGGGTATCTATGAGTTCAAGTCCATCCTGGTCTACACAGTGAGTTCCAGGACAGTCAGAAATGCATGAAGAGTCTCAAAAACAAAAACAGAAACATGGTGCTTGTCCTGTCAGGCCAATATCTTGATCTCTCAGTATGAATTCCAACAGCTGATCTTTCTTTCTATGTTTGGCCCACACTTATTTTATTTATTTATCATTTATTTTTGTGTCTAACAGTTTGACATTGTAAACAAACAAACAAACAAAAAAAACCCCTCAAACCTTTAAAATAGTTCAATGGTGAAACTCTGGATATTAGACCCCCACCTGCAAGGTCATGTGTCACTGATACTATTTTTAGAGTTGCTTGGCTGATTACTAACTTTTCATCACAAATTCTATAAGTCTGCACTGAAGACTGTTCACTTAGCTTGGTGATGTGGTGAGGACAGGACCTGGGTATTAGAGTCACAAAGCCAATATGCCTCTCAATCTTTGAATAAACCAAGGACATTTTTGCTACTGGTCATAACAGACACATTTCCACTGACAACATAATCTCAGGAGATGTAGGCATATAAGTGACAGAGAACATAACTAATTTGTCTGTGTCTCCCAGCTCTGTGCTTTCAAAAACACATGGGAACTCCACTGTCCTTGTCCCACACAAGCATCAGAGAAGCAAACCCAGAACAGAGCTCTGTGGCATGCGGTGATGGGATCTAGGATTTAGTAATGCATGTTGGGCTGAATTTGTTTTTCATAAGGGCTTGCTCCTAGCAGGGGTTCTGAAGTAAGAGAATAAGGAGAATCCGAGAGAAACACCGGGATTAACAGGAAATGGGTCTACAGGTAATGAAATAGTATATGTAGAAAGAATGTGTTACATATGAGCAGACCACAAAGGGACCCCTGACTCTTCTTTTGGAGCCCAGACCTGGCTCCAGTCCTGGACTATCCCAAGTCCATTTCTTTCCATCCTTTAGTAAACTTTCTCCTTTCTACTTACTATCCACAGGTGTGAGACACAAGAGCCTGGACATTTCATCAGCTGCCTTCAGAACTCAGATCTGTACCTATGACATTCTAAATGGGCTAAAGATGGAGGACTTAGCTCTATCACAGAGGGAAGAATAGAACTGTAAAAACCCACCTGTAGTGTTCTTCTGATGCCACGTGGGCCAGAGAACACTGTTCATGCAGGAATTTTCAACTGACGAGTTCTGTGAAAGCCACCGAGCCTTCTCACCTTCAAAAAGTCCAAATTAAACTGGGATTAACCAACATCCGCCTCAACAGGATTTTTGATGGCACGGTGTGGTGTTTCTTCAGTTAGGACAGCAAACCATGTCACATTTGACTTTTAGTCAAGCAAACATTGCTGTTCCCCTCAGATACAGTTGTGGGGGAGAAAACACAAAAGAAAATAAATATTTCCTCTGGAGGATAATCAAACACAGATAGATCTTAAGTAGGTTATAGGGAACATAAAAATGCCATATGCATAATTTTGGTAAGTGTATGTTCCTACACTGCCCAAGTACCCACATGTGTATGTGACATGATTACATGAGACTTGGGCATCCTGTCCTCTGCACCACTGACCTTCCCAGCCCAGTCATCCATTCTCAGCACCTTTGGGATCCAGCTCCCAAAGAAATTCAAGTTTTGCTTTCTGAATCATTTCTCTAAACTTTTAAAATTCTCCTCACACTTCCGTTCTTTCCCCAGTGTCATTGGTGTCTTGTTCATTCCCCCTCTGCTCCCTGGGGATAATAAATGCCAGATGTCTGTCCTGTGTGGGAGGATGGCTATTGTAACCCAGGGGTCTCCAAAAATTTGCATCTGTAATTAGATTCCATTGCTGCAAGAACAACAGGACCATTTAACGTGGCGGACAAGGGTTTTAAATAATAGAAACTCCTATTAAGAGAATTTATGAAGAAATGGTGAAAAGTTATACCAATACTGCACACCCTTCGATACCTTCTGCTTGGTGAATATGTAAGTGGTGTTGAATCATTTATGCCAACATGCTGGAAACTGATAAATTTTGAACAAATTTAATTGAAATCACCCCTGGAGTGTGTGTGAAGGAAGGATTAAATTTAATGGCCTCACCAAGTATCACAGCACTAGACCGCTGCCTTCTGAAGTCTATTTTTTTCCCTAAATAAAAGATTCCAAAGCTTAATCAAGAATGAATGTGAGTTTAACCACACCTCGGGAATGGAAAGCATGTAATGAGACTTAAAGAAGACGTCTCACCAGATGCCACCAAGTTAAGCTTCATTTTTGTGGCAGATAGGAGACACTTCTTCACTACAGTGAACATGTCCTAGTGTCCCTCATGTTATCCTCTAGCCTCAGGGTCAGGGGCATTCTCGGTACACTGCAGTCTCCTCTGAGAGATCCCTGGATTCAAGGACCGTTAGTCACTTTTCTCATTGTTGTGGCAAAACCAGTGACAAAAGCAAGTCAAGGAAGGGTTTATTGGGGTTCAAAGTTTGAGGGTACAGCCTGTAATGATAGAGAAGGCATGGTGACAGGAATTTGAGACAGCTGGTCACATTGTATCCATAGTCAGGAACCAGAGCGATCAATGCTGGTCTCAGCTTGCTTTCTCTCATTTATTCAGCCTGGGACTTCTATCCATAGGATGGTGCTTCCCACCTTCAGGATGAGTCTTTCATCCTCAACTACCCCAATCTAGAAACTCCCTCATAGATGAGTGCAGATGTTTCTCTCCTAAGGCATCCAGGGAAGGATGCTGAAGGATGCCTGCTGGTAACAGTGTTTCCTCAGAGGTACTGCCTACAAAACACAGTCTTCACTAGCCCTGGCCCAGCTAGTCCTCAGGGTATTCATGTGGCTTACTGTCAGAGAGCACTGGAGTGCCCATGAATTCCCAGATGCTGGTGGTGTATTGGGTCACTCTGGAACTTTGCTCTTGGAAACAACTTCAATCCAGCCAAGTACCAAAGCACACAAGGGACCTTTACCTATTGAGTCATAGTGACTGCCTTGTCCTAAGACTCCTTTAATTCATTCTCAGAATCTCATCGGGTGTCGATGTATTAAGGAATTTGTGAATTTGAGAATTCAGCTCTTCAACTGAACTCTTGGTGGCTTTAGGAATGGTGGCTACGTGCTCTCCACCTGATATAATGGCTTCAGTACCAAGAGGTGAACCAGGAGGGAAGAGTACTCTCCTACATTGTAAGGGCTTCCTGGACCCTGTGTCAGATAGCTTGTCCATGGGACACTGATCTACAGTGTCATTACAACTGGAAAGAGGCATGTCCTAACCAATGATGGGACCTTATATAGAAAAGTATGCCACCAATCAGGGGTCTATCAACACCAGGACCAGTTTCTGCACATACCTGGACAAGCCAACTGCCCCCTCATTATAACAAGTGTATTCTGGAAAGCCTTTGCCAGACTGCCAAGGACAGAGTGTCTGTGTCCAGAGGATACAGGAGCTCGGGTCCTCAAGATCCTTCAGCATGTGGCAAGACAGAAGCAGCCAGTTCCCAGGAGGGGAGGGACTTGCTTCATTCACACAATACACAGCAAGCATCCATCTCCAGGCACTGGGCACGGCCAGCAGACTCCCACTCTCTGTGAAATAAGTGTAACAACATAGGAAAAGAGGCTCTGGAATACTTGTGAACACTTATGTGCCTCTTCTCATTTCAGGTGAATGTTCTGGTCCGAGTTCTACAGAGAAACAGCTTGTCCCTGGCAACCCCTTGCATCCCATTTCCTGCTGTTACATGTTACAGACCCTGAAAATAAAAAAATAAAAAAAAATAATTCTTCCTTCTCTCTCCTCCTTCATCCTCCTTGTTACTGCGTGAGCCCCCTGACTTATCCCTGGGGTGACATAGCAGAGTATCTCTTTGGCAGGCTCAGCTTTGTCCCTGTTGCAAAGAAATGGAAGAAATGGAAGGATTGCATGCTCCTGAGAACAGCTCTACCAGTTGATCAGAAGGGCCTCTTCTCCACACCCACCATGGGCTCAGCCTGGCAGCTTATACCAGAGATGCTCCTTGGGAGCCACAGCCTGTGCTCGAACCTCATTTCCAAACACAGAGCTATCAGTTGTGTCAGGCACTTTGATTTCTCTGGCTGTCAGGCTTGATTTTCAAATGTAAATGTGCCCCAGGTTAGTCTTAGTAAGTTACCTGGCTAGGGCCCAGGAGCACACCTGTCAGGTGCGAGGGCCCCCTGACCTTCCACCTCCGTGTAATCCTTCATGTTCCTCATCAAAGACTCCCTCCCACTCGCCCGGAGCCAAATGCAGAATTATCCTAGGAGGAGTTTATGACAAATACAATAATTCCTTTTAATGTGGGGATTGTTCTCTCTCCCGACACATTAAGTACTGTATGCCACTAGGAAACAGCCATTATGTCTACAATTACCATCTTATATTTAGAGCGCACAATGAATCCTTTAACCTGAGTGAGGGAGCTGTGTTTCCTCCACAAGGCTCTGATGCTGAGCTGTGGAGAAGTGAGCATCCCCAAGCGTTCATCCAGGGACAATGTTCTCTAGCAGGCTGTGCAGTCTCCTGGAAGGTTTTTGCCAAGATGGCCGCCCCTACCCACGAAGCTTCCTTCATAATCTTAAAAGAAGTTTGATGCACCATGAGAAAGCTGGAGATTCTCCCCAGTTGTCTGCCTCGTTGTGAGTCACAAAGACCATTTGATGCCCATATCCCTTGATGCTGGAGTCCTTTGACAGCAAGGTGGTCATCAAGACACCCCTAAGAGGGTCCATTCATACCTGGGTTTGCTTGCATCTTTCACAATCCCATAACCGTAGTCAGAAACCAGTCTGAAAGATCAGTAACTGGGCCACCTTTAATCCTATCTCTTCCACAAATAAACTGCACTACATGGCCTTTCTACACTATCAGGTTTTCCTAAAACCTCTCTGTGCCCAGGGAAGCTGGGCAGCCAGCAGGAAGTTAATAGTGCTGTTATGTATACATAACTGGACCCCAACTCAGTCCACAGGTTAAAACCCTTGGGACCTGGTGGGCGTGTCTAGATGGGTCTGTAGAAGGTGATGCTATGGAGAAGAGGTTGTGGGGTGGGAGACTGGAAGGGAAAGTGCCTTTTCAAAGGAGTTGCCAGAAAGTGTATTCTCTCTGCCATGTGAAAAACTGCAAGATGGCACCTGTCCATAGCACAGCGTGTCCAACCAGGCCATTTGTGTATTGGCTCCCCAATATTGAAAGTGCAGTCCCTGTTGCTTCCATATCCTAAGATGGTATTATGTGATGAGCTGAGCTGGCATGCAGGGTGATTTCTGGCTTGATTTGTGTAACCTCCTTCTTCAGTTTGCAGTATGTCAGGAGTATATCACCGCTGGTCACCAGTTACTCTTAGCAAATGACTCCCATGCTCTGACTCGTCATGAAATCACCCCTCACAGCAAGCTAGAAATTGTAGAATGGTGATTTTAAAAGAGAAATCCTGGACTTTTAAAAAGGCTCAACAGGAAAAGGTGCTGGACAATCCTGACCAGTTCAACGTAATCCCCAAAATTGGACCAATCCTTATGACCTGAGTTTGATCCCCAGATCTCCTGAGTTGAACCCACAGAGTGGAATAGATAATTTTCCTCTGGTCTCTACACATATGCTCAGGCACACATGTACAGATGCCGCCCCCCCCCCCCAGTAAATATAGTTTAAATTTTTAAGAAAAAAATTATAACTTTGTTTCTTAGATTTTCTTTCCTCAATCCTATTTTGTCTGTATGGTTATTCTCAATTTATTTATATACTCATTTGCTTGTTTGTTTTTGAGTTTCAATCATATCATTCTGATTTATAAATGCTATAGGAAATTTTGAGTGCCAGCATACAGGATTTCTTAACGTGGAGAGAACCCAACCCCAGCTTCTTTTCGTTCCATGGGAAGCCATACTGAGGCACACACACTTAGTGCAGATCTTCTTAGCATTTCTAATTATTTTCATTAGTCTTCTTTTCACAGGTTATGATTCCTGCATTTAGACAGGTATAGTGACCTAACATTATTTGAGGTGTGTGCCTCACTTTCTGTTCTTCAGAAACGTGGGAGGGACTGATCAACTTGGTACCTTGATGGAAGTCCGTTCCCATCTGGGCTCCACTGGTCTAGTAGCTTCTACTATCTTTCGGCTGCCATCAGACTCCAAGGAGCTTCGCAATGCAAGGAAAGGCTCACAGAATTCTATGCAGAGAAGCAAGAACCTTCCCTTCTTGGGTGAGAATGAACTGCAGACCAAACCAGACAAACACAAATTACACCACAGGACTTGGGGTGATTTTGTGAATGAACCACAGTGTCTACTGTGATAAAAAGAAGGAGGGGGGAAGAGGAAGAGATGGAGGAGGAGGAAGAGGAGGAGGAGGAGGAGGAAGAGGAGGAGGAGGAGAAGAAATAAATCAAACACAAGTTCAGTAGAGGTGCAAGGCTCCTTGGGGTCTCAGTCAGAGGGTGAGTGGGTCTGAAGTCAGTTTATTGAGTGACACGTGTATTCACAGGCCTGATATGGTACTCTGGAAGCCTGACTTGGCCCCTTGGACAATTTTAATGAGGAATTAATGACAGACAGACACAGCTTTGTGTACTATTCTACATCTGCTGTTAGACAGGAGAAATCAAGGGCCACAGTGTCCTCAGCCTGAAGAATTTTCTCAGACTGTTTCCAACATAGCACCATGAAGGGTACTAACTATCTAGTGTTGGATGTTAGCTATTTTCTTTTATGAATTAGGCATTGAAAGTCAAAATGCAGGGGGCTCCCTTCCCTGGAAGGGAAGTCCGAGAGTACAGTGATTTCTTCAAAATGCTACCAAGCAAGAAGACCACATGAGGAAAGCCATTGGTAAGAGTCACCACGGCAGAAGGTTTGATAAAAGTCTGTCTCTCTCTTCATTGCACAACTGAAAACTCATGTCTACATGAGAAACAGCATGCCTTTGAAGATGTTCAAAGACATTCTTCTCACAGTCTGTTTATGAAAGCTCCCTGCTAACGGGGCTTATGGGCGTGGCAGAACGCTGGGGCAAGAGCTGCAGCTTCAGGGAAGAATGTTAAGTTACAGTCATCCATCTGTATGTATGGCAGTTATTAATATCATCGCCGCTGGACCCTGCTGGAAGGCTGCCCTTGGGTGGAACCTAAGAAAAGGAAGTGCAGTTTAGATCAGGCTTGGGATTGTCACCGGACGTTTCTGCCTTCAGCAAAGGAGATGTGTGCCCACAGAAGCAAGTGAGGTTTTTCTTACCTTTCCTTTTGTTTAAAGGGTCAGTAGACTTGACTTGAAATGAGACAACGCTAGCAAGTTCCTGCTAGCAAAGTGTGCAATTAGACGAGATCTCAATCTCCCTAATTAATTGAGTTACTACCGGAGCAGAAGCAATGCTGTAAAAGTATGTTGATGTGGGTGGTGTTCCCCTTGGCAATGTAACATGCACACAAGATGAAACCATGATCAAAGAGAGAGAGAGAGAGAGAGAGAGAGAGAGAGAGAGAGAGAGAGAGAGAGAGAGAGGAAAAGAAAGACTTATTTAGCATAAGATTAGGACAGCACAACCCTATCTAATGGGAGGGAAAATTAAAGCTAATCCCGTTTACACTCTCTCCAGACCTGTCTGAATGGTTAGAAATGACATCACCTAGAGAAACATGTTCTGATGCAGGGGCTTACCCTGCACCTCATGACCAGAGAAGGGGTCATGGGGCAGGTAACTAAAAGTAGTACTTACATGGCTCCACCACAGAAAATCCAGCATGCTTCTACTATTGACTAGAGACTCTTTGCCACTGGTATAGCTGGTGTGTTACAATGGTACCTTCACAATTTTATGGCTGAAGAATGGTTTCAGGGGTCTTAGCTGCTTTGTTGTAGGGCGTGCCACTTGAACTCAGAGGAGTAAAAGCAGAAAGTTGGGTGTCCCAGCCTAGCACCAGTGGCATTTGAGGGACAGGTTACTCTTTTTAGGGGACCTTTCTACTCACTGCAGGGTGTTAAATACCATCCCAGCAGTTGTCAGCAGCAGCACGAGCATAGAACTAAAAAGGGCCTAACAATGCTGAGAGTCACCAGTTTTTGATGCCCAAAGGCTTCCCTTCTGGCCCTGGAAGCCAGTCTTGGTTTTGCAGAGCAACGTGGGTATGTAATCTGACTTTATCCCCATGATTCCCATATCTCTGCAGCAGTGTACAATCTTTGGAGCCAGACTTCTGTCCCCAAACAGCTGATGGAGCTAGAATTTTCAGACATGGGAAGGCTTAGTCAGAGCATGCCCAGTATTTTGAAGACCCCAGTGAGAGAGCCAGAGACTTGGTCAATAACTAGGGAGGCACACAGTATTCATTTTATGCCTCAGACAGCATAGCAATGGCCAACCTACTGATACATCCTGGGGAGACAGTGCCAGGGAGGACAGGCACTAAGAACCAAGGGAGCCCATGAAGTCTGAAAAGGCAGGGATGGGGCCTGTCCTTGATGAGTCTCATGCTCAGGTCTCCCTAGTACTCCATAAGTTTCCTCGGAAGAGAGGAGGACTCTACCTTGCTAGGAGTTAGACAACACCACGCAAGCCCTGAAGGTTCTCTATCCGTGGGACATACTTTGTTAGCTGTATTTAGCAGCAGCAGCAAGGGTGCCTGACGCCATACCAGCAGGAAGAGAAAATGCTGGAAGATAAGCCAGAAATAACACTGACACTTGGCATCCGAGGTGGAGAGACAAAGCGAAAGATCTAAAGAGTCAGGGACTGTGGGGCCACCACAAAAACAAAGATTCAAGAAGGACAGAGAGTTGGGGGAAAAGAGAAAGGGGGTTACCAGACTTCTCAGAGAGCTGCCCTTGATACAGGAGGGGCACTGCCCTTGTCCTCTGTTTCCTCTCATGCTCTCCTTCCCAACCCCATGTCTGGAGCGCCAGCTCTCGGGGTCCAGTCTTTCCTTTCCATGTCATACCTGCCCCCCTCCTTCCATACTGCACTCCCAGAGTCCTCCCCAGTCCCCAGGCAGTTAAGTCCTGGGAAACCCCAAGCCATCTCACTGGGACACATCCCAGTGTCTCAGATTCCCCAGGACAAGAAGGAATTTCGATCCAGACATTTGTTCAAGGTCACCCAGTACCAGGCAGGGCAGAGGAGCGACAGCAGCTTCCCCTGCTTTTTCAGGTAGTAGCTCCTGTCATGGAACCCACAGAATCAATTATGCTGAAACCCTACATTTCCACCGAGTGATTCATGCTGAGACTAATTCATGTGCTGTTTAGTGTCACTTAGAATCATCCAGGGACTAAAACAGCCCCACAGAGAACAGACTTTTAAAGTATATTTTAAAGGTAAGGATGAGGCTTTAATATTCTACATGCTTTTAACTCCCTGGGTATGGAATGTCAGCTAAGATTTGAAGGCAGCCATCTAATATCTGAGTGTCGAAAAGAAAAAGTGGCAGAATGGCCTCCTGAAAGATTAGGATTCACCTTTTTAAAATTACAGTTCTCAAGTCTGCTATTCAGGTAATCATCAGTAGCTCAAATAAAAGCATTCTTGAGTCCGAACTGGAGGCCGGTGGGAGAAGCAAATTAACAAGAACATGCCAAGAGCTAAGTCCATCCCTGTGGACCAATTTCCCTCCAGGCTAAAGGGAAAAGTTCATGTTGTGCTGGGCCCAGTGTGTCTGAAACCACCTCAGTGAGGCATGGAAATCTTAGCAGGTACCAGATCTGCTGGAGAGATCGCTCAGTGTATAAAGTATTCAGTCTGCAAGTACAGGGGCCTGATGTCAGATCCCCAGAACCCATGTACAAAGCTGAGCCTGGATAGGCACACCTAGAACTGATTGGTGACTCAGAAATGAATGGACCCCCACAGATCTCTAGTCAGCCAGTCTAACCAACTGATGAGCTCCAAGTTCAGTGAGAGACTTTCTCAAAATAAAAGAAGGGGAGGGACTGAGGAGGAAACCTGATGCTGATCTCTAGCTGCATGCATGTATACACATAAGCACACACAAAATGTGGATGCTGGGAGCCTAAAGCAGGTGGTTGGCTTAACTGGAACCATCTAGAATCTAGAAGGAATAACAAGTAGAGCCCCCACCGAAACTCAATGGTAGTCAAATCTTTTAAACTGAAATCTGACCTGGCTCAGGCAAGATACTAGATGGGTTAGGTCACCTCACTTAGACCCTGTGTGTCTGGAAGGTCTGAAATCCCCTTCCAGAGGCTGCATCCCCACTGGTATCCTGTATCCACCCTTACCCCCAGTCCAGTAGAGTACACCCTACCCAAACCTCTGCAGAGGTCTCAATCTTCAGGATATCTTTTCATCCTTATGGGTCATATTCCTAGCCTTGCCTGCCTCCTGCAAAGGACCAAGACTATGGGGATAGTGTGGATGGCTTGGAAGAAGTATGGGCAGATGGCCAATGAACAAAGTGTAGAGGGACATGCCTGAGGCTCAGGAACTGTAATAGTGTCTGTATTCATGTTCCTTGTGTTCAGAGGAGTCTTATCACCTCCTCTGAAATCCAAGCCAGTCTCTCAAAATCCAGTCTGTCACTGCAAGCAGCAGAGAGTGTCTCTTTCTATTTATTCTGCAAGAGAGAGTATGCAGGTAGTACTAACAGACCAAACTATCTACTTGGATCCTCATTTCAATTGTGCTCAGAAGGGAACAGGGCAGTTCTGCTCAGTGAGGGGTATTGGTTTCATTTCTATTAGAAGATGGATTTGTGAGTGCATTTAAGTTGAAGAAAATGATGATGATTAGTTCAAGTTTGTGGGCACCCCCATGTTACCTCTAAAAGTGTGGAAGGTTGTTCCATTTTGAGTTATGTCACCTCTGTGCATAGCAGTTGAGCCTCTGCAAGTAAAAACTAAAGCTATGATTTTAGCCAAAATTGCCAAATGTTTTACTCTTGTCCATATGGAAATAATGATCCTAAACTGTTGCTAGAACGTTCTCGGTCTCCAGAACGGAAACAGGTCATTGGCATCTGAGGGTCTGGTGGTTGCCACCCATAGAAATACAAGTAGGATAATTTCACAGGAGGTAGACCACTTTGGAAATGCCCAATGAGGCTTGACTGACATCTCCTGGATTCATTTTAGTCAAAGGACCAATGGTATTGGTGCTGAGGAAGATACACTCATAGTGACAATCTAGAAGGCTGCTTTCATGCTGAAATTTGGACCTAATATTTATATCTCAAAACTGTGAATGCAGACTATATTATACTTATATCTGGGAGGATGATATATCAAGGCTGGCAGCAATGTGATGTGGCCCCCATGAGCAGGAGTGTAGGCTGGAGCCCTGGTCCTCATTCCTAGATCATAGGGAAAACATGTTCTGTCAGTGTGCATAGAACCTCAGAACCTGGAGGGAACATAAGGGGCCATGGCTAGGAATTTAGGAGCAGGACTTGAGCAGTAGACTGAAGCCTTTCAATAAAAAGTATAAATTTAGATACAATTTTATTTACAATTTCTTCATATAGGAAAAAAGGGAAGCTTTCAGCACACATTATTTGAAATCTAGTCCCAATAGTATAGTTACTATTACATCTGAACAAAACAGCACCAGTTGACTACCAGCCTAAACACAGGCCCTACATGTATACTGGAGTGATGTAGCTTCTCAAAGATTCTAGCATTTAGAAATCATGGAGAGGTGGGAAGGAAGAAGGACTTAGGGAGTGAGGAAAGGAGATAGGAGGAAGAGAGAAGGGAGGGAATGAGAGGGGGAAGGAGAAAGGGAGGGAGGGAGAGAGAGAGACAGAGACAGAGACAGAGACAGACAGAGAGAGACAGAGAGAGAGGAGAGAGATTTGTCATATGTGGATGTGTGGTGGTTTGAATAAAAATGGCCTTCAGAAGCTCCTAGATTTGAATGCTTAGTCACTAGTGAATGCTACTATTTGAGAAGAATTTGGAATTGAAGTAGGAGTGGCCTTGGAGGAAGTGGGTCAGTAGGGCTGGGGGTTGAGGCCAAGCATCCTCCTTTTCTCTGATTGTGGATCAGGATGTCGTTCTCAGTTATGTTTCCAGCACCATGCCTACCTTCTGCCATGTTCCCTGCCATGATGATAATGGACTAACCCTCTTGAACTGTAAGCAAGCCACAACTAAATGTTCTCTTTTATTAGAGCTGTCTTGGTCATGATGTCTCTTCACAGAAATAGAGCACTCAGACAGAGGAGTTATGGCAAAATGGTATTTAAGCAAGATGCATGTACTCTGAGATGATTCTAAAGGTTTTAAAAATGTGATGCTAGATAGATGGAGAGTCTAGGTCCATCATGCTCACTGATGGTGTCTCTAAATCCTTGTAGAGTGTCTTGCAAGGTGACCTTACTACAGAAATTCAGAAGGAAAGAGACAGGCAAGGGAGAAGAGCTCACTGTTATCTGACCAATTATCTGCATAGATACAGGCAGATGCAAGATTGAGGCCTTAGATTGAGTCCTTGACTTACATGGAGGCACGGAAAGCACACAATGGGAAAGAGAAGGCAACACTATGGAAAAGAACATGATACAGGAATGTTAAACCCAACATCATTTTCTAACTCCAAGAGATCATAGAAGATTTTAGATTTTTTAAAAGACATGATTTTAAAAGAGAGGCTTTTAAAAACTCTGAATCATTTAACCAAGGAGGAAGTGCCATCCTCCTTTCTAGAAAAGTATTACTTAATTGGTAGTTGACAACCTACTGCCAAACCTAGATTTAGAACCCTGGGAAGCTCAGACAGAGCTTCAGGTCTTGGGATGATCCACTGACATGACAACACCCTGCATGAGACGGTGACAGTCTGAGGACCCACCCTAGTACCCAAGTCCATATATTTCTGTGTTGCTGTATGGCGAGTCCTGGGATTCTTTGATTAGAGGTATATGCAATATCACCTGTCACCTCTGGTCAGGATAGTCATCCAATGGGAAGAGGACAGAGAGATACTGAGAACCTTAGTATAGTACCACTTCACCTGCCAGGCCTGCTGTACACCAGCACCACAGACTATCCACATATTCACCTCTTCCTGACCCAGATGTCCAATCCAACACCCTGGCATCAATGGTCTGAATTGCAGACTTTTAAATATTTAGTGTGTGTGGTTATGGAAACTGGATGCTAGAGTACATTTGATCTTGTTTCTTAAAAATGTCAAAGGATTAGAGAGGAATGAAATTGCACCCTAGGAAGTTCCCTCAATACAGCTTCGGCTGTGGATCTTGTAGATCTTTGCTCTAAATCTTACCCTGTCAGCTGAGCCTCAAGGCAAACAGTTCCAAACAGGTCTAACTCCAAGATGGTTGCCTCATGGCAAATGAGGTCAACAGGTCAGCCAGTCACAACCAGACTGCAGATGTCAATGTGGTGCACAGTAGAGTCACAGCGCTTGCCATTACTGGACCTGGTGTGGTCTATGAATATTTTCCAGAAAAAGTTGAAGGTCAACCTATGTGTGGCCATCCCAAGCCTGGTCTTTGGGCAACAGGCCTGGCATGGGCTCTACCTACTCTGTCGTTACTACTGCAAATAACTTCCATTTTACAAGGCCTTAACAAAGGCTCACCCTAACCAGCATGCTGGAAAGGAAATTGCAACAATAAAACACATCTGATCTGGTAAACCTCAGGACAGCCAGACACAGAGTAGATGGCATCTGGTAACTAGATAGTATAGACATAAGACTTATGTGCAACATCACTGCAGAGTTCATATCCTTTCCAAAGATAAAATGGTCTTTAGAAGCCCTGGTGCTTGTGAGTCTGCTGCAGCCTAAGGGTCCTGTAGGCAGTGCTCAGAACTATGCAGAAATCATGGATACTGCATCCATGGAACATTCACATGATGGAACCAAGGCCATCCCTGGACTCAAGACAAGTTACAGTGGTCCTGGGAATGGAAAAGTCAGGCTTCTGAGACCACAGATGCATTGAAGGCAGCTGTGAAAGGGAATATATTATTTAGGGTTTCTTTTGTTGTGATAAAATACGATGACCAACAACTTGGGAACAAAATCTCAGGTCACAATCCATCTCTGAGGGAACTCAAGGCAGGAACTTAAGACAGGAACTGAAGCACGAGTCATGGAAGAATTCTTCTTATAGTTTGTTTCACATTAATTTCTCAGTTTTTCAGACCCAAGCTACCAGTGTCTGTCCATACTCATGTGTGTTCTTTCTGTGTGCTATCTGTATCCAAATCTCTTCCTTATAAGACTATATTCCCAATGAATTTGGTTCTCTCTACTGTACTATATCTTTATGGACTCTATGGTTAACTTCAAGGATTCTACTTCCAGCTAAAGTCAAGGTCATAAGTACCTGGGTGCTATGATTTCAACAGGGATTCCTAGGGTGTGTAAGTCAAACACAAATACCCACAGAACAACATTCAAAAGGGACAGGAAAGCAGGCATCCAGATAGACCACACTTTAATGTATTATTTTAAAATAAGATTAGTGGAAAACTTTACAGTAAGAAAAACAAAACATCAACATAAATCTAAGCTCACAATTGCTCAGTTTTCCTGTGGCATTCTAGTTTTGATCCAGCTCCTCTCAGCAATGAGAATCACATATTTAAAAATGGAATACTTAGAGACCAGACACAATGGAACACACCTGTAACCCAGAACTTGTTAAGCCAACATAGGAGAACCATGAGACATTCAAGGTCTATATGGTCTACCTCACAAGTCTTAAGTGAGACAGCTATGTAGCAAGAACCTGCCTCAAAAATAAAAACTGTTAATTAAAATTTAAAACTTCATTTATAATATGTTCATTTCTTAAAAACACTGCATTAAATATTATTTCTCTTATGTCTGATTTCTTTGGTATCTATCAAGAGTTCTAGGCAGATCCTTACTTGTTTTACCCTAGTTAGTCCTGTTCCTGCAGGATTTAGTCCCATAGATGCATGCTAGATGACCATAGAGAGAGCAGCAGCAGAGAGATGGTAGCCCAGGCACAAGTATTCCTCAGAGGTTTCTCGGAATCCATGTCTGAAGAAGCTTTATCTGGGAGCCCATATCTGCCAGGCACTGAGATAGCCACAAAGAGGCAAGGGAGTGAATAGTTCCTAAAGGTTAGCCCAATGCCTCCCACTTATGCATATATGTAGACATATCTCAATGCATATCCATATACATGTAAACACGCATGTCTGTGCACACTGTGTCCTACACATGAAAAGATACACATTGATGTAAACACACAATGAACACCTGTGTACACACCATGTGTATTCATGTACATGCATAAAGCCTGCACATACAAGGTATACATATTAACACATGCTAATATAGCATATATATGCACACATACCATTATGTGCTCCACATACCCCAATACACATGTACTCATGTAAATACTGTGTACACACACATACAGAGAGCACACATATGCAAGAGCTTTCATCTGGTTTATCAACTACTTAGATGTTGTTGTCTCTAAAGTAGCCACACATGTAACAAGACACAAGCCGTTCTCCCTTGTGAAGTATCTTTAAGGAGATTTCCACATTAAGAAGCAGAAGTGTCTCCAGCATTCTTCCCAATAAGAATTTTTAAAGCTCAGAATGTTCTCTTCAGGCTGTGTGAGTCCTTTGTTTACAGAACTTTGGTGGGTTGCTCTGTTTAGAAGTAACGGTTCTGACACACTTTCTCAGTTTTAACTGTGGCATCTGAGCTCTGAGGACCGCAGATCTGGCTTCAGCAAATAGCAAGTCTGCAGTTCATCTCGTGCTTTGGTGTTGAGAGTGATCCCTCTGCGGTGGCATGTTGGAGCCAAACAGTAAAAATCTTGGAAAACTTTGCCAACATTACTCAAAATAGGCAGGTGGATTTTTTTTTTATCATTTCCAGGTGCATTCTGGGGAGAGGAGAGTTCTAATGAGTCTAAACTGGCTTTGTTATCCAACCCCTCGAAAGTTATGTTCACTCATTTCAAAGAGATATTGCTTTGGAGACCTGAAGGAAGTCAGTCTATCTCAGCCCAGCACGCTAATTGGCTGCCCTGCTTAACCCCTTCTGTGAGTGCCAAAACAAGATTTCCACAAAACATTCTTATCTCAGACATCACTTTCTGATTCCAGATTCTGGGATGAGAATGCCCCACCCTCAGTCAGGAGTCAGGGGACAGGGCATCACTTATATGGTACGATGGTCTGAGGTTTGATTATGTAATGTCAGAGCCTGAGGTGGAAAGACACCCCCACAGTCAGAAACCAAGGCTCCACTCAGCCAGGTCCCCAGGCACCAGGACTCTAGCAAGCTTCCTGTGTACATACTTGAGGCTCAGAGTCCCAGCTCAGAATGAAACAGTGTGTCCTAACTGGAAAAAAAGTTAAGGGTTGACATTTAACTAGGAGCTAGTTTTCATGACAGTGTTTGCTAATGCAGGTTCATTAAAACCTTTATAAAGATGGTCTTATGTGTATCGCTCTATAAGGATAAATTGTATTAAAATTAGGGCTTCATTTTTCCTTTTTTAAAAGTCTGTAAATGAGGATGGAGTGTGTTTTGTGAGTAGGGGTGTATTTGTTCATGTGTAGGAGATTGAGCATGAGGGTATGCCAAATGCCCCTTGGAAGTCAGGGGACAACCTCAAGAGTTAGCCCTTTCCTTACACCTTGCTTGAGACAGGGTCTCTCTACCCTCTACTGCATATTCTGGCTGGAAGGCTTCTGGAGAGTCTCCTGTCTCCATATCCCACTGTTGACAGAAGAACTGGAATTACAGAGCCATACTAGAGTCTAGCTTTTCATTGGTTCTGCAGATTTGAACTCAGGTGCTTGTACTAGTATGTCAACTACTTTATCCACTGAACCATCTCTCAAATCCCTTATTTATTGATAAAAATTATATAAATTAATTTTAATTTATTAAAATATAAGAAAAGTAAATATATATTTACTTATATAATTTATTTAAATAAATGTATTTACATGATTATTTATATTGGAGGTTAAAGCAGGTTGATTGTTCACTATTAAAAACTCTAGATGTTTTTCTTGGCATTCTTAACATTAAAACAAAGGTCATAAATGCAGAGTCCACTGAGAAGACTCAGGAAGCTATTGGCTGTCCATTAACTAGCCAGAGACCCTTATCGAGTCCACTGCTGAAAGATACAAAGCCTCATCGGACTTTCCAAGAGTGAAACCCTGGGTCCTGGGTTAGCATCCTCCAGGGTCCAGTCCTGTACAGCAGGCCACTCATGTTCCCCTTCCAAAGCTCTTGACTTGCCTACCCATATGACCTGCTTCTGATCATTGCCACACTGCTGTAATGGGACCTGAGTATCCCTTAGCTTCTGTCTTCTGCTCTGTACTCCACCATGACCAATTGCATGAGACTGACCTCTCTTATAAGCCCGAGGCAGCTGCCAAGTATGGTGTCTCTCTTTCGCCCCAAGTGGCACCTCTTGGCTATGTCAGCCTTCAGTGATCAATGCTGTCACTCACATTCTGTTGGAGACACTGACACTCAGCAATGAATTGCTCCAAAAATGTTTTTAGCTCAGAGTGGCTAGGCAGGGTTATTTGAGTCTAGAGTTACCCCAGCAACCTTAGTGGAGAGAGGCTCAGAAACAAAGACCAGGCTACCAGAGGTAAACAGCAAGGACCATATCCCAGGGTGAGTTTCTACCAAGGGAAGTGAGATACAATAAATCGGATTCAACTAGAACCCAAAGAAATTCTCTGTCAGGATTTCAGACATGACCCGGAGAGGAACAAAGTTTGCTCCAAGACAATGAAGTGAGAGTCAGGAGACCTTGTAGAGGGGCTTGGGACCATCCCAGTTCTTTCCCAAACAAGCGTGCTGTTCTGCTTAGAGCACTCTCTGTAAGCTAGCAAAGACATCTGTAGGCTATAAAGGAAAAAGCCAGGATGAATTCTTGCTCACTGCTTCTAATGCACCTAATGCCTGGATTGTCAGGCATTCTCCAAACATGCCAAGGACTCCCAGGTCGAGCTTTGCATTCTGCATCTAGGTCAGGCTGGAAATTAGACCTGATACTCAGGAGCAGCCAGGCTCAGTCTCTTGGGTCACAGATCAATAGCACTTTATACCTGGCATTCATTGCACTAATGTCTTTTGTCACAGTTATAAAGATTTTTGTGTATGTGTGTGTGTGTGTGAAAAGGACATAGTTGGAATCTTTAACAATATTTAATAAAGCTTAGCAATTTGTTGATGGTTTTCATTGTAGAACTTTTTAAAAGGATGGCCACTTTCTCTCAGGTAACCATCTGCCTACACTCTTTCCTGGAGGTCCTAGTACATCACTAAAGACCTCCATCCTCTTCCCTTCTACATTTCATTTGGTTGGGAGGCACAATCACTACTTCTGAAGTGCTTGAAAGAGGCTGTAAATGAAGATGGATGAAAGAATGCCGTCATTCGCACCTCTTTCTCTGTTTTGGCTGCAGAAATAGAGATTTAATTTCTGCATCTGAATGTATTTAATGCAAAGTAAGTATTTACAATGGGCCCTTGAGAAACATAAGTTTACTACAGGGAATAAGGCAGACAAATAAGGCCTTATTTTCCAACATCAGTTCATTCTGAGTCTGGTAGGACACAAGAGCTTCAGGGGTGAAAGTTCCCATCACAGGGTTACCCCTTGTGTTAATTGTCAATTTGGTTGAATCTGAGATCCATTAAAAGAAATGTTCTAGGTGTGTCTGTGTGGTTTGACATTTAAGTGAAGAGGAAGATCCTCTCCTAGAGTCAGCAGCCTCTTCAGTTGTAGCCTGGATATAAAGACATCTGAGGATAAAGCTGCTACTCTCTGCCCATCCACCTTCACTCTGAATTCAAGTGCATCTTCACTACTGCTGCTGCTGCCAGTGTCCTCATCCTTTGATATCAGGACACAGCTTCTGTGAAAGACCCACAGGTCTCCAGGAATTCCTCCAGGCCTTCAGCAACAGTTTGGAACTGCCAAGTCAGCTAGTCTCATGTACTGAGGGGTCTCAACCCAACTGTAAGCAACTCTGATAAATTCCTTGGCAATCTATATTCACTCCATCAGTTCTGTTGCTATAGAAATCCATGACTAACAGCTCCTCTCTAATATATGAATGGAAAATTTATCTTATATACTCCTCTCTCTCTCTCTCTCTCTCTCTCTCTCTCTCTCTCTCTCTCTCTCACACACACACACACACACACACACACACACACACACACACCATACATCTTGCATACTCCCAGGAGAAACCTCATCAGTTTGAACAGTGCACAAGATCATACAATGTCCAAGGCAGTGTCTTAGCTGATGCTTGTTGACATCACCAAATGGTTGTAGTTATGCGGTAGATACAGTTGTGACCTTCATGGTTGACATCTGAGCTTCGAGGAGACTAGTATTTCTTACTGGCTGAATTGATCTTGTTTTAATCTTGTTGATAATAAAAGGCTGTGTGTGTGTGTGTGTGTGTGTGTGTGTGTGTGTGTGTGTGTGTGGTTAAAAACCCCACTAGGAGCCGTTGGAGACATGGGACAGTAAGCCAGGTCCTGTCTGGGTGTTCCTGTATACTCAAATGTCCTCCATTGATATCCTGGGGTTGTGAGTCAGTATTCATATATCAGAAGGGCAATCCACATATTTACTACTGAAGACCTGCAGGATGTCAGCATCCTTTTGAATACCCAAATTTGCACTCCATATCCTTATGTCAGTAAATACTAAATATGAAATTCAACAGCCATCTAGTGGGGTCCCTTTGGAGCATAGATCAATAACACTTTGTACCTGGCCTTTGTGCACCTCTTAGCCCACTTACTTTTGACATATTTCATTTCTTTTAAGTCATGGGACAGAGGCACAAGACTTTGTAAAGTGATGTTTCAATCACACGATGAGTGAACATCCCATTCTTTTGCATTGATCTTGGAGATTTGGAGGGGAGAAGAGAGGTTACTGGGAACCATATGCAAATCAGGGAAGGTTTCCCATGAATTGTGAGTGACCACCTGCCCAGCAGTGGGCGGGCTTCCTTCACCTGGGCAACTGTAGGCCAGTGAGACACAAAGATCCAGAAGCTGTGGAGCTCCCAAGAGGGCCATTATAGTGGCTGCCAGAACTTGTGGAAACGCCCTGTAGGCTCAACTATCTCAAGCTGTGCTCTGCTCTTTGCTTCATTTATTCTGCAAGTCATGTTGAGCCGTTAGGCAATGGGAGATAGAGTGCTCTTGTTTCTAAATGGAATCCATGTAGTCAGACTGTTGGCCTGGCTCCCGTGTAAGTCAGACACAAGGTTGACAAGATCCCCTCATTAGCGGGTAGCTTGGACTTTGTCATACTCCCTGACTTAAATCCCGAAAGGGAAAAGGCATAGTGTTTTGAGCATGTTTTGTTTCTTAGAAAATTGAATTAATCAAGCGATAGATTTATTAGAAGTGAGTACAAGTTATTAAAAAATATTCAACAAGGATGTATTGAGCGGCAGTCGTGTGCCAAGCATGTCTGGGGCCTGGGATACAGCTGCAGGCATGTCAGGCCTAGTCCCAGAGCTCATAATCCTTATCATCAAGTGTAATTTATTTTCCATTTAGAATAATTCATCCCTCAACTTCTTCATTACCAGTTCTTTATTGTGTTCGCATGGTTATTATATTTTAAATTATAAAAAATACAATTTATCCATTCTAATTTGGTGCCACTGCTCGCTCGATGGCTTAGAAAGACAATCAACATATTGACAATGACACAGAGATCTGAGCTGATTTTTGGTGTATCTGGTATTTGCAGTATGAGCCTCTGGCTGAAGCCTTGAGTGTCCTGGGTACAATCCCCGCGACAGCAGTGCTGAGAGGTTATCACCCAGGACAAGAGTAGGTTTTGCAATCTTATCTCAACAGTGGGTAGCCATAAAATCAAGTCTCTCTCTCTCTCTCTCTCTCTCTCTCTCTCTCTCTCTCTCTCTCTCTCTCTCTCTCCCTCTCCTTTCATATTCTCCCTCCTTCCTTTCTTTCTTCTGTCTTATTCTCCCTCGCTGTGCCACAGTTATATTCAGGGCCCAACGTGACACAACTCAGAGTCACTTGCAAAGAAAGAACCTCAGTTGAGGAATTGTCCAAGTCAGACTGACCTGTGGCTGTGTGTATGAAACATTTTCTTGCTTGCTAAATGATATGAGAAGGTCTAATTCACGGTGAACGTGCCAGCCCTGGGCAGGTGGTCCTGGATGGCATAAAAAAGCAAGCTGAACAAGTCAGTAGGAGCAATCCAGTCAGCAGCATTTCTCTGTCTCCCCTGTTCAGGTTCTAACTCCAGGTCCCTGCTTCGAGGCCCTCTCCCAGCTTCTCTCCACAGGGAACTATTTGTCAACTCTAATCTGAAATAAATCTTCATCTTCAAGTTGCTCTTGCTAAGTATTTTGATCACAGAAGAAGCAAACTGTAACACCATGCTATGCCCTATGACACATTCTCCTACAGCTAGAAGGTCCTCCACAGTGACCAGCCCTTACACTAGCCAACCTTTAGACAAACTATAGCTTATAGTTTACACATTCAGTGTGATTCCAACAGAAGATGAAGACATGCTTTTAGCAAATGTCAATTTTATTTGTGTCACTTGAAATCCGGTTTCTGCCTCACTTCATTTCATTCTATCACTTTGCAAATTTTTTTATTCTTTAAATATTTCATATATTTGATAATATCCATCCACCACTACCTCTCCAACTCCTACTCATGTCCTTAACCTGGTTTCCCTCCCAATTTCCTGCCATTTCTAATTGTTATGGGTAACCGTGAGTCCAATTAGAGTGTACATGCATGTGGGAATACCCACGGGGACACAAACAATTTACTAGTGATCTTATCCCCAAAGAATAATAACTGCCCCTCTCTCAGCAGTCACCAGATGCCACTTGCTCCTTTTATGGGGTGTGGACTTAGGTCCTTACTCCATAGTACTGAAGAGGAGCTCAGGCTGTGGAATGCTGGCCACTAAACTCATATATGTTTACATTTCTTCTATGTCACTAAAATCCACCAGAGCATTTTAGGGTCAAAGTCTTGCACATATGATGATGTCTTAGTCTTGGGTGGCTGACTCTTTATTCTCAGAACAAGAGAAACTACAGGACTCAAGACTCCCAGTGCTAAGCCTGGGGGAGTCCAGACAAAGCAGACATGCTAGTCACTGTTGTTGCCATAGTCTGTACTCAAGCAAGTCATCAAAGCAGTCCTAAGAGTAAAGGGATGAAACTTCTCAAAGGAGGGTGGGGTCAAGTTTTGTCATTACTTTTCCCAACACTGTGGTCACATGGGAAATGTTCTTCACAGAGAAAAAGACTCATTAACATTAATATGCCGTTCCCTCCAAATAATTCTAAACTGAACAGAATGGCAGGTCCTATTTCAACTGTGGAAAACTCAGCTCCCCAATAGATGAGTCGATACATCCCATTAAAATCAACACCAATCAAACCAGAAACTAAGAGCTGCAGCAGAGAGAAAGTAGAGGAGTTTTCCTGTTTAAAAATTTTGATTATTTATATGAAAAATATGGCTGTGTTAGACAGGGCTCTCTAGAACAGAACACACACATTCACATACATACATATAAATACACAAACATTGCACATATATTTATATACATACCATCCATACATATACACACACTGCACACGTGAACAGAACCCACATACACATTCACAAACACATACATATACAGATTCACACACATACACATAAACACACATATATTCATACACACACACACACATATATATATATATACAAACGCACTGCATACATGCTGTACACACTCACACTCATACATATATACATATAAACATGCATACTACATATATATATATATATATATATACAACATACTCATACATAACACATACATACACACACACATATATGACTCACATACACACATCAATGGAAGTTCATCATATTGACTCTAGAGAGTCTGGAATTCACTGCACACACTGCAGGAGCAGACATGCTGGTAGCTACTCAATGTAAGAAACAGACAGCTCAGAACAAGAGGGAGCAACGATGCAGCCTGGGTCTGAGGCTGACAGCCAAGTAGCTTCCAGGAGATCACTGACGTGAGTCTGTGTTGAGAGGCTAAAGAAGCTTGAGTCTCATATCTGGGGCAATGGCGGGAGACATAGGCAGTGTCATACAGGAAGGGCAGAACTTGCACAAGCTGGCTGGCTGACTTTTCTTCTATTTTTGCTCCCTCCAAGCCATTTGACAGTGCTATCATGGGTCTTTCCCCATCAGTCACCATGGCACATGCCAGTTCTCTTTAGAAATCCTATCACCAGCATGCTCAGAGTGGGCTGGGCTAATCTTAAGTATCTGTCAATCAAGCTCTGTTAACAATCGAGATTCACCACCACCACTGTTGTGAAGTTGGATTCCTACCTTAGTTAAACTTCAGCTGCAAGAACAGCACTGATGACAATATCAAGGTGACACAGATGTATCCTTTAGGATTCAGAGGTCAGAGATGACTTCATCAGAGACATGGTGGAGAAATAAAAGCAACTGAAGAGAAAGCAAAGAAGTGAGAAACCCAGGGATACAGGAAAGATGCAAGTGAATGAAAACTGAGATATCAGACCTTCCTCAGCCTGTTGGCAATCTCAATAAACAATGTACTGAGTGGAAAACTTGTGGCCTCAACATCTATAGAGAAAAAATATTGATAAAACAAGTTTAGAGGAAAATACTGTCAAACTGGGACTATCTCTGCATAAGTCTATTCCTAAGTACATACCCCAAGAATGCTGTTGTAACATTATTTGAAAATAAGTCCAAATATTACAAATAGATGATTACAGGAGAGTGGCTAAATAAACAGGGCAGAACACACTCAATGCCAAGTCCTATTGGTAAGGGGGCTGTGGAGCTTCATATATCATGGGGATCTGCAAACTGTAGATACCGACCAAGTCTGGCCTCCTGTCTGGTTTTGTCAATAAAGGTGGGTTGGAACACCAAAAGCTTGTGGCTTCTGTATTACCAGTGACTACTTCTTTATTTATTACATGGGTATAGCTGATTGTCTATTGTTTAGTCCAAATTACCATGCACCAAATTCAAAACCAGCTATAGAAAGATGTGGGTATCATGACTCCATGCTTCCAAAAGGGTCAGGACATGTGGAAGTTTTCTTCATGGTTTATAGGTCTACAGCAAAAGTTTAAAAGTTAAATCACCCACACCCATGCCCCCCAACACACACACACACACACACTCATATACTCATTCACATACTCACTCACTCACACATACACAAACCACACACACACACACACACACACACGCACACACACACACACACCGCTACTGCAGTGAGATCATCTTGATGTCACTGGCATCAGGGACAATCATATGGATTAGATTCAGTGATGTTTCTGTTTCACTTAATGATTTTGACATGTGACTAAATTTGAGAGTTTAAGACTGGAGTGCATTGTTTATATTGCATTTGCCATGTGATTCTATGGGCAACTCATTAGGAAACAAACCAGCAGAAATTTGTCAGAAAAATATGACCAGAGGGAAGGGTTAGGAGAAACCCCAGCATGCCACAGGGATATTATGGATTGAAAACAGGAGTCACTGGGACTGCAGCACCCTCAGACTTAATTCTGTTTGCTTATCTTGCCATAGTGGTTGTCAAAGGTGTTTCAGAGATGATAAACAACCAGACAAGCAACAAATCCAGCTTGGGCACAGTCCTGATTCAGTAAGCTGGGTTCTCATGTTTGTGGTGTTCATAGATTTCCTGAAAGTTTTAGAGGAGTCAGAAAGCCAAATGTAAGAGAAACCACAGTCATTTTTTTTTGTCCCTAAGACCTCCCATGCTACTTATCCAAACCTGAGTCACCCAAACTTTCTGAGTTCAAATCATGGGTGAAACTCAACCTAGGGAGCACATTGCAAAGGGATGAAGGCAGCTGGGGACACCTGAGCTTATATAGCTCTGCAAGTCTTAAAAGCTATTAATGTGTCACAGCTAATTATAAAACAGGTCGACCTGCTTCCTCCTCTCACACTCTAAACTGTAACTGCTGTGGGTGGAGCTTCCTACTGTTTGGGATTCAGAGTTTCAAGACTGACAAATAATGATTGTGTGTACAGTAACTCTTAGGGCTTTAATTTTTCAGCTGATTGAAGGTGAACAGTGATAGAAAAATGACTCCCAACAAGCAGATACTAGCTGACAAGTTAGCCTTCACAGTGGGAATGACAGGCATCCCATGGCCAAGCATGTTTTGAAGTGACAATGTCACAAGAAGCAGGATGAATAGTGAAGGAGATCTGGTCAACCAGGGGCCTCTTTGTTACAGGAAGAGATCCCCAACTACCATGTGGGAACAGAGGTCAGGGTGCAGGCTGTTTTCCAGGAGACATTTCTGGAAGGTGGAGGAGCATAGGGCTAACCAGAGGAAGACCACGCCACTCTGGCCAGCTCTGAGGTGGGTTTGACTCCTTGACTTTTCTCAGGTTGAAGCTTGAGTACTATTATCTCTGGCTGCTATCGCATGGGGGTATGGGTTGTGTATGGCAGAACGTTCTGAAGAGGTTCCCCAAGGAAGGGATATCCATACTCTGGATTCCTGCAGCCTAGAAAAGTCTTTTCCACTCCTAAGTCAATCTGGATTACCTCTAGAGCCAGCTTTGCTGAACTTACACGAACAGTGGGATTGTGGAAGTCCATATGATCCTAGAGCACGGTGCATTTACAGCTATAACACTGAGGACTTCCAGGAAATCTTAAGTTACACAAACTCCGCACTCCTGCAGATAGACAATGTTATTGGGGCTTCAATTTCGCTTTATTGAGCTTTTTGGGTAAGTTTTTGTTCAGAAGTAATTTTGATTATTAGAGAAGTTAGAAGGAATTCATATCTTCCTTCCTTGAGGGCCCACAAGATACAATTGAATCCAGTGCGTCCTTCTCCATCCGTGTTGTGTGGAGTATTTAATATGGCCAGGTGAACCTCATTCTTTACCAGCTTCACTTGGGTTTTCCTTTCCATTATCCATTATAGAATTCAAACTGGGGAAGCAGTGGGGCTGGGTCTCCCAGAGATTCTGTGTCTTCTCTGGGCACCCAATCAAAATGAGTTTAGATGGGAAGTGCCTGACCTAGACTTATATCAATATAAAAACAACTATTTGTGAATGAGGTAATACTAGTTCCTTATTTTCTAGTGAGAAAATCAACACTTTAGAAGCGTTATGAAGTTCTTGTGTTGGGACACAGATGCATACAAGCATACATGCGCGTGCGCACACACATGCACACACACACACACACACACAGAGGAATATGCTTACCTATATCACACATACACACATGGAAACAATAAATTGAGTTAGATTACAAGTTCACGATATTTACTAGGATGTTAACATCAGGTTAACACATGCTCCTTTTTTGGATCATTGCTTTAAATTACTGTAGTTACCACCCCCCCTTTCAAAACAGTTATCTGAATGCTTGTGTGTTATTCAGCAAATAAACATTCATATATTTAGTTTTTGCATGAAGCCCTCACCCCAAACAGCTCTGGTGTCACCTGGTTCTGTTGAGCACTGTCTGTCCCATTTATACCACATCACTCACTGGATTTCTTGTGGTTCAAGCTGAACCTTATGATAGCTTGGGTTCCCATTTTTGGAATCGGTCACATCCACGGTACCCTGACATTGTACAAAGGTTCACATGAAATCAGGAACACAGATACCCATATCTCTATCAGCATCAGTTTCCTTTGCGTTCTTTGACAATTTGTGTTCATTGCCAACTTGACAGGATGAAGAATCCTCTAGGAGATACATCTTCAGGCATGTCTGTGACAATGTTTCTGGAAAGGTTGGAGTGAAGACCCACTCAATCTGAATGTGAAGCCCATCCCATGGGCCGGGGAAGAGAAGGCACAGTAATACCAGCATTCATTTTTCTGTTTTCTGACTGGATACAATGTGACCAGCTACTTCATGTCTTTGCTGATGTGATTGTTCTTGGCACATTGGACTGCATCCTGTAGACTTAATTTTTTCCAAACCTATGTTAATGAGGATTCTTAAGCACATTAACCTCCTTTCTAGCCCATCACCCACCAGAGGTAGTGGAAAGGAAATGTTAATAGGGTAAAGGAGGAGTTCTTTGAGGGTGATTCCAATCTTTGATGACAGGATATCAGCAGTTAATTTCACACAAAGAGTGGTACTTTGATTCATTCGCAAACACCATTCACAAATCAGCAATGGTAGTTCAATCCAGAAGAAACTGCAAGACTCTGCCAATTGGCCTGAGTCTGTGGAAGTGGCAAGAAGATGCAGAAATATCATGAGAAGTTCTTTGGTGCATTTCTCTCCATGAAATCATGACAAATGATGATCAGTGAAGAAGGCAAGCTGAACCAATGCCACAGCATCATCAGTGACAATCAGCCTTGGCAAAGTCCAATGAAGACCAGCAAAGAGTGGCAAGATGAACCAGTGCCACACAGCATTGCCCACTGTCTGTTGGATCATATTTATACCCTTTCCAAATGTCACTTGTTCTCTCAAGCATCTGTTCCAGCAAATCGTCCCATGCCCTTTCTTCCAGGCTACTTCCATAAAAACATGTGCCTGTTCTCAATAAAACGTACCCCTACAAGTTTGCCTCATCAATACATCCTCTCATAAGACAGTTTCTGGAAAAACATCACATGACATAACTGAGTCTCAAAAGAAACCAGAAATCTCCACTTCAGCACTCCCTCTTAAACTGTAGCTACAATGACCCCTTCCTTCTATAAGTTGCTTTTGTCAGAGCAATGAGAAAGGTAGTTCGTACAACAGGCAAAGGTTGTATAGACAGTGGTGAGAGATCTCTCATTTCTTACTAGTGTTATTTAATGTTGTTCATGCACAGAGACCAGCTCAGAGAAGGGAAACCATGTCCTGTGAATAGTTTCCAAAGTCTCCAGCATATTCCTTGCCCAGCCCATCAAGGCCTCCCAGGTTCTCACCACTATGGGGATATCATCCTGGGATCTCTCCCTTCCGTGCTTGTCATTTGAATTTAACAAGAGCCTTATTCTCAGTCCTCCATGATTTGATAACATCATGTTCTTTACTCAGTGACTCTTACACCTATACTCCCTGACCCATGTCTTCCACCTCCTCTCAGTTGGGAACATACATATTTCGCCTTTGAGGCAAACCTGGAGAACACCTCCTGGAATAGCCTGGGATAATCTGGGATAGCTGAGGCTCAGCCTCTTTCAACTCTGCTTATTTTGCGATGGAGCATGCACACACTCATGTCTACCATGCTCCCCTCTCCTTTGACACTATTTCAGTCTAATGACCCATGAGTCAAGTATTCGCCAACCCCTCCACAACTCCCCTGTGTACCATTGTGTCTCCACATCTCTGATACTGTGAGCTTGAACAGCAGTTAACCCAAGCCAAGACTGACTCCACCCCGTGTATCATCTTGGTTTTGCAATCCAGGGCCTGTGTTATTTGTGCTCATCGCTATCTTCTCAACAATATTCTCTAAAATGCCGACGTCACTCCTGGTGTTCTCTATGCCTGAGGAACAGTTCTCCCGCTCAAGAGCCATCCTTCCTAGGATCCATCTCCAGTCCTGCCCTCCTTCCTGATGTCCACACCTCATTTGCTGTACCTTGTGGAAATTTCATTAGGACACCACAGTTTAAATTTAGACAGCCAAACACTAGCTGTGCCTCCCTACCCACTGTCTGACCAGTGGCCAACATGCCTGCTTTCTTCAGAGGGAACATTGTGCCAGAGTATGACTTTCTACCACCATCTCTTACATAGCTCTTCCCCTTCTCAGTGGAGTGGGGATTTCTATAGGCAGGACAGTATATGTCTTTTCCGTTATATATATGCAGCAATATTATATGTGCTTTTTGGTGTATGTTGAGCTACTTGCCACCAATGCCTGCCATATCTTCCTTAATGTTTCAGTGTCCTTGTATGGAACAGAAACACTAAAACTATGAGTTACTTCCCTTCCATTCCCCTCTAGGCCCCACCATTCCTGATTAGCCAAGCCTGTATGTTGGTGGGGGGATTCCCTCTTAGTACTCTCTAGTTCCCCACCCCTAACTGACCCTATATGCATGTGAGCGTATATGGGAGAGAGATTTTTCCTATGTGTTCTTTCTGATCATTTATATCCACATAATAATTCTGAAACTGAGCTCCAGCCATCAGCCAACTAGTGAACTGTGGACTCTCCAGACCTTTGCTTCCCTCTATCCATAGGTCCACCCTGGACAGTTCCATTTCTTCTGAACACCGGTGTCCCCATCCAAATTATCAGTCCATCTTTCAAATAGGTAAGAGACCAGGAAAGGACCAGAGCAAACAACAGGGATCTTTTGTGCTGTCTTGGGCACTCTAACAGGCATATTGCCCTTTAAGATGAGCTGTGGAGCTTTGGTAATGAAAATATTTAAAGTTGGTGGTACTGAGACTCTATGTTACTTAACTTTTATTCAGTTGATGACACTGAGACCCATGTTCTTCATGAGGAAGGAGGTGATTCTAGAGTTGTGACAACATTCCTGTCTAGGACTTATTTACATTTGTGTTCAGAATATGCCTCTAACCCAAGCCCTCCCATCTATCATCTGTACCTAAATGTACTTTCCTAAAACCATCTTGCAACTCGTCCTTCTTGGGTTCCTTCCCTCCCTTCAGCCTGGCTTCCTCATGCTCTCAAGACCAACCAGTTGCCAGACTTCCAGTCAATGTCATTCCCTCCATTTGTGGAAATGAAATGCAGAGAATAAACAAAGGGCCTGATTCTGTGACCTGCATAGCTTGTGTCCCAGAAACATGGCTGGGCTGTCAGGGAAGGAAGAAGCAACACATGTAGACACACCCTTATCCCATCCTTGTTCTGTCTTTTATTCCCACCTCCTCCCCCTCCTACTCTGTATCTACCCTTGTCGTTCTCCATCCCTCTCTATCCCAAACCTCGATCCCCTGCCTCCCTCTTCCTTCCCCTTCACCCCTCCTCCCACCATTGTTACCTCCTATGTATGTTACCTGTCAAATTCATCCCTTATCATCAGTTTTCTGGTACTCTTACTTCAACACATTGTATTTATAGTTTTAAAAAATACTTCTCATCTCAATAGCTAGATTGGACTCTTTTTGGAAGCAACGATCCAACGTGGGACTTTGCATGGGGTCATTGTAACTCTACAACTGATTTTCTGCAGTATTCCTAGGAGGAAACAGGATTATAGACTTTCACACAGGCAGCATCTTGTATGTACCACTAATTATCTATGGGGCCACAGATTATATGTAGATATAAATATCTATAGGGTTTGTATCTTGTTATTCATACTTTCCTATAATGCTTTAGGTTTCTATTGTATGATGATTTTATGACAGTAATAAGTAGATTCCTGAAAGGAGAAAATGTGGAATCCCACAATTTGATGTTAAGTCTACTTTTTGCTTGCTCACTCGGTTGCAGGGTCTCACACATAGAGAGAACAACTCCTTGTTTTCAGATGGGAAGAAAGAGATCAGAATGCAAGCATCAGCATTTTAAAAGTAGAGTCTATAAAATCAACATGGACCAGAGGCAACCACTCCTGACAATGCCAGGAAGGCAACATCTGCTTCTGACACGACAGTTCCCTCCTTCTTTTCCATCTCTCTCTCCCTATCACTCATCCTCTCCTTTTCCCTCTGCTCCTCCTTCTCCCTCTCCCACTCCTCCTCCCCCACCTTCCCTCTCTTCCTCTCCCTCTCCCTGTCCTACCCCTTCCCTTCTCTTCCCCCTCCTCTTCTTGTGTTTGCTGTCCAGTGGCATGGCGTGTTACATCACATGATCACACTGAAGGCTTGGTTCTGAATGCAGAGCATTCACACTTTACTCTGCATAGTTCGTCACAGCACACACCAGTGAGCACTGCCTCACATGCCTCTGTGTAGACTCAAGACTACCTTGTGCTAGGGATCGCAGTGTTCTTTACTATGCATATAAAGTTTTCTGTTCTCAAAGTAATGTCATGGTTTAATAACAGAAAATGTCAATGGTCCATACTTACATGTTTCTATCACCTTTTCTTAGTGAGTGTCCTAGTTTGTTCTCTGTTGCTGTGATAAAAACACTGACCAAACTGACTCTGGGAGGAAAGGGTTCCACTCAGTTTTCTGGTTGCAGTCTATCACTTTGGGAAGTCAAGACAGGAACCAGGAGGCAGGAACTGAGGCCAAGGAGAAGGGTTGTTGCCTGGCTTGTTTCTCATGGTTGACTCAGCTTGCTTTCTATGTAGTCTAGGACCACCATCCCAGGGTAACACCAACCACAGTAGCCTGGGTCTTCCTATGTCAAACTAATCAAGAAAATGTCCCACATACATGCCCATAAGTGAGCCTGATGGGGGCATTCCTTAATGGAGATTCTCCCTTAGCAGATAACTATAGCTTGACAGAGACTAACCAACACCACATATAAGAATCAAATTAGTGTATCTTTGTATTATAGTGTATTTTATTGCATTGAATTGTGTTGCATTGTAAGTCTTACTTTTAAAAATTGCTACTGAAGTTGCTGACTTCAGTTGCTCTAAAAATTAACTCAGTGAATTTTGGCATATAATGAGGACAGACTGTCCAACAGTTTCTGAAATAGCCTCAATTTTTTCTCTGATGTTTTGTACTATGCATTTATGCAAAGCAGCATTCTAACATTGCTAATTATAAAATCAAAGTGTCATTGAGACACATTGAAGATCTACTGTTCCCTGAAGTATCATACACTCAGCCAAGAGTTAACCCCTTATGAGAATCTCATTTGTGTGTGTGAATTTTCTTTAGCCTTCAATAAACAGAGATATATATATTTATATATATATATATAAATATTATATAATATATAATATATAAAATATATTATAATAATATATATAATATATATAATAATATATATTATATTATATATTATTATACATTATTATATAATATATAATATATTATATATAATATATATTATATATAATATATATAAATATTATATATATATATAAATGATTTGTTTTTAAATGTATTTCTCTATGATTGATTATCAGTTAAATGTTTGGCTTGTGTCCCTATATCTTACTCCTATATACTTGGAATTCTATAAATACTTCTTGGATGGAGGTTTAAGAAGCCCCCTGCTACATGGATATCTGCACAATCTTAGGGCCCGCTGCTTGAACTTTCTTTATAAACTTACATTTCCTTAATGAATCTTAATAGAGAAGGGAAAATATGTTCTCTTACCAAAAGTTATGAATCAGGAGGAATTCCTGCTCCAAAACATAAGGTGACAAGACAGAGCCTTCTCCACCTTCTGATGTGGAGCCTTGACTTAAGTTCAGCCCTCTGGTCTCCATGTCTCCTTTCCTGAGCTCCAAAAATTTATTGCGTTTGGTTATTTCTGGTAAAGCCAAGGTTCAGATGTCAGTCCTCTGTGTCATAAGGAGCACATCCCTGGAGTGCAGAAGAGCCCATTTCACTGAGCAGAAGAACTAGGATCTGAAGAGAAACGACTCAGCCTGTGACTGTGCTCAGTGTGGAGATGGTTTCTTCATGAAAACAGAAATGCTTCTCTGACTTATATTCTGGAACATTCTTTTGAGTGAGCAAGAAGCAAGAGAGAGAGGAAAGCTGCACGTCCTTCTCTGTCCATGGTGTGGCACTAGGCTGCTCCCCAAGCCACACTGCTGACATATCTTCAGCTGTCACAAGACCCTTTTACTGTGGCCCTTATCACTTCATCTCGGCCCCACTGTTTGCTTATGTCAAGACCCGTGTGATACCAAGCCACTGCTCAGCTCTGGCTTTGAGCTCCAGTGGTGTCTGCTTTAGACAACACATCTCGAAACCCACACACAGAGGGCTGAGGCCCACGGTGGGGTCCTGGCAGTAACATCTGCATGGGCAGAGCAATGGCACCTTGGAAGTCTCCAAAGAAGACCTTGTAGGGCCAACAGGGCAGTAGTGGTCTTACTGACAAAAAGATGCCATTACATCAACATGGACATAGCCAGTTGTTAATGAGACTGATCAACTTTGCATGCTTCAACAACCTTAACTGTGCCTGCAGACATCTGCTTGTTGCCTTCTCAGTCCGGGTAGAGCGTTTGCATTGGTTTACTGATCCTGGACCTGCAGAGGCTGCATAGCATGAACTCTGAGAGCTCTAAATCTCTACTTGGGACTTGTCACTGAATCCCCTGGGGCCATGGTTGTCACTTTCTCTTTGTCTCAATGTGGATGTGACTGAAGCAACTAAGCAGGACTCTTGGCTCCTCCCCTATATCTACTGCCCTGTAGGAAAGAATATAAAGCTGCTCCAAGTTCTGAGGTTAATATATGTTCCAAGGCAGGTATGGGAGACTCCTGGGCTATGGGGTGTGCTTAGACATGGACTAACTCTTGCTTCTAAAATACTTGAGAGCTTTTGTGTATATGACTTCAAACAGCTTAATTTCCAACCTATGCAGACTAAGGTGAACTACAGCCCTGCATGTGGCTCAGGCAAAGTCTTGCCATGTCATTTCTTCATTTGCAAAGATGAGGGCTGGGGCTCAGACCAGCTTTTAGCCCCAGGCTCAGCCCAGCACCCCTGTGACCACTGCCCTGGGCTCCCCTCTCTCTGCTGACCTGATGGCTTGAGCCTTTTGACCCGTGAAACCCTCCAATTGTTCTCTAATCAATTCAGCTGAAATTAAAAAGGTGTGTTTGTGTTTGTTTTAACACTCTTTGACTTGGGTGTTGGCAGGTGACCTTTCCATATTGGATTCTGGCTGCAGATAGAGCACTGCCTGCCAGATTGCTTATGCTAATAAATAATGAAGCAAATTCTGAAGTGGGAGAGGGCTGCAGGGGCCAAGCAGGGCTGCGTTCAGTCATCTCCACACCCCAAACATGCCTTAGTATGAGTGTTATATATAGCCACCATGGTTGTTCTTGACAGACACTGAGTGAATCTTTCTGATTTCCCATCTGTTTCAATAGTAGCAAACTGTACGGTATTGTAAATTACCATTTTAGTCTTCTTATCTATATGTACATGTGTCTATACATATCTATATGTATATATGTATACATACAGATATGTCTGTGTCTATACATATATATGTATATATGTGTCTGTATATATATGTGTTTATGTGTATATGTATGTACATATATTATGTGTAGGTGTGTATATGTGTATATATATATATATATATATATATATATATATATATATATATATATAGTCAGTTGCATTAAAGATAAAAGTGCTGTGTAACCAGGGCCACTGTCTCCCTCCAGATCTTTTGTGACTGATTACCCCAAGTCCATGCTTCCAGTCCCTTATACAGTAAGCTCCCTTCCTCTCACAGACCCTCTAAAGCTCTACTTAAGAGACCATTTACTCCAGCTGGCTCATACACTGGTCCTTTTGTTCCTGGCCTCTTTTGTTGACTTTCATGCTTTCCGTTTGTGCATACTTTGGTGTGAGTCAAAGTCAAGTAACAAAAAGCTGATATCTTTAGCCCTTCTCATATTCTACCACAGAAAAAGAAACTAAGGTATATTAAAGGAAAATAGACATTTTACTAAGATAGATTAAAGGAAGCATGGAAATTTCATTATTAAACTGGTGAAACACTATTATCAAAAGCAACTCTGGGAGGAAAAGATTCATTTTGCTTACATTTCTGAACCACAGTCTATCATCAAAGGGGATCAGCAGAAACCTGGAAGCAGGAGCTAATATAGAAGCCATGGGGAAATGCTTTTTACTGGCTGACGTTTTATGACTTGATAGTTAAGAACCCAATACCACCATCCCAGCCATGGTGCTACCCATCATGGGCTCGACCATCCCATGTCAACCACCAGTTAAAAAACAATGCCCTACATGTTGATCAACAACCCAGTCTTATGGAAACATTTTCTCAATTGAGTCCTATGTTCTCAGATGACTCTAACTCATGTCAAGTTGACATAAAGGCTAAGTGGTACATGATGTGAGTTACCATGGTGATGATAACGATGATAATGGTGGTGATGATGGTGATGGTGGTGGTGATGTAATGACAGTTACGATGGTGGTACGAATGGCAATGATGGTGATATTGATGCTTGTGGTGATGGTGACACTGGCGGTGGTGATAGTAATGAAGAGGATGGTGAGATAGTGGTAGTATTGATGGTGATAGTGTTGATGGTTATGAATGGTGATTAAAATAATAGAGGAGGTAGAGAAATCCTTATTCATCTGAATCCCTGCTGTATGCGAGCACTATGTGATTTCTATACATTACTTGTTCTGAAATTATGAAAAATCTTACCTTGTTCATCCTCTCATGAGAAAAAGGAAGCAACTCGTTCAAATTACCTATGTAGCAAACGAGAGAACTTGTTGGCTTCACTTGTTACAGAGAAATCGCTTTTTCTTCCTGGAGTCTCCTTTTGGGTCCTAGAGGAAGCAGCCAGCAGATTTCCTTTCTCCTCTATGGCACTCGGGATATGCCAGCTGCCTTTGTGACATGGTGCTACAACCTGAACATTTCACAGTGTAAGGAGACTTCCTGCCCGTGTAACTCTACAGTCTACCCTATTCTTTCCATAATCTGATTCTTCTGCCCTCCCCATCACCTGGGCCATCTCCTTACTTCTCTGTGGCATGACACAGGGTTATGTTCACCCACCCTCCTTTTGTAGTCCTATACAGGCCAGGCAATGCAGAACTCAAAGGATGGTTAGCCTTGTGTGAGAATAATCAGCATTATAACCTGTTAATGCAGATTAAATTGTCTTCATTTGTGTTATTTTAAGGACACGGACACACTGGATTCTCTATCGTAAGCCAATATACTTGGTTGTTTAGGAAGATCATTTAAAATGCCAGGCTCTTAAGTGAGGTGGCATCCCAGTCAAGCAAACCCATTGACTTCATACTTATGGAAAGCAAGGGAGCTTTTCAAACACTTTAGTTTGGTCATTTTACTAAACTAATGCATAGCCTGAGTCTTCCTCTACTTGGGACTTGCCTGCCCTTCTCCAAAATTGGGGACTCACAACTATATAAGAGAAAGAAACACATTATGCTATAAAGACTCCTTGTCTTACTTATAAAGAAGAAATGGTTATTTTTGCTCACAGGTTCAGAAGCATCACTCCAAGGTTGGTCAACCTCGATGCCCTGTGGTCAGTAAAGACAGCACTCATGGAAGGCATAGTTTGGGCCAGCCATTCATCTCAGGGCCAGGTCTCAGCAGGGAGGGAAAAGACTGCACTAGAGTCCACTGTTCCTCTTTTTTTTTCATTTTTAGTAAAGAATTTACTAAAAATTTAGTAAAATATTTACTTGGGGTTATCCAAGGCTATTGTCCACAGTACAATCTAACACTCCACCACCACCTGAGAGGACACAGGTAAAGTGGTCTAAAGAAGAATATTAAAGAAGGACAGATTCCCTAAATGGAACAAATACACAACACACACCTCCCTCAAAGACTCAGTGATCATTTTGGAAGAGAGGTCGAAAGGAATATAAGAGCAAAAGGCATTGGATGACCGAAGGGAGACCATGATATCTGGACACAGCAGCCTCACACACCAACTCACAGTAGTAACGGGATCATGCAGAATACAGGTCCCAGCACCAGAGACAGAGGTTGACACAAAGTTCCACATCTTCTGAGAACTATTGGAAATTGTTAGCTGCTGGAAGAGGGAGAGTCAGTTTTCTCTAAGTGTGTAACCCCTGACCCCCACACTTCTCTTTTTCACATTCCTAGCAACAGAGCAATGCTATTGCTGATGCATTGCTTTTTCTCCAGAAATAGTAAGACTCTAATTTTTCTTTATTATCCCCTTTCTTGGTTTCCCCTCTGTGAACCCCCTATCCCATCCCCCCGACCCTGCTTCTATGAGGGTGCCCCCACCCACTGATCCTTTTAAACCACACCCACTGTGACTCTTACTTGCAGTTAAGCTCCCTATTCATCTCTCAAGAATCTCATACCTTCTCCACAGTCCATAAGCAGGCCAGGAGCTACTACCTTTGTGCTATTAGAGGATGTCTAAAATCCAAACCATTGCATACCTGTGTTACTCATAGTATTTCACACTTTAAGAATCATTTTTTAAAGCCTACACAACATAATTTTAGTGTTAATTACAGGGCTAAGTATTTTTGAGAGGAAAGAATACTGTTTAATTGGAATTTTTCTGGGTAGCAGATTTTTCTGTGCATGTATTACGTTTTTTACATTTGTTTTTGTTTTTCCTACTCTATGATGGATTCTTATCATGACCTCAGACCAGTTAAATTTGTCTGGGTAAGTGGGTTGATCTTCACACCCACTAATAAGATTTGGCTAATGAGAAAAGGGCAGCTCTATAGAGAACACAGACAGTACCTGCCAACTGTGGGGACTTTATCTTGGGAAGAGGAACACAAATGGACAGAGAAGCACAATTCTCAAAGGGCAAAAGTGCAGGGAAAGGCAGAGGCCAAGGTACCTGCTGGATGATTAGCTCCAGCAAAGGGCTTTATGTCACCTCTCAAGAGCAAGTCTGCCTGGCAATGGTGGTGCATGCCTGTAATCCCAGCACTTGGGAGGCAGAGGCAGGCAGACTTCTGAGTTCGAGGCCAGCCTGGTTCACAGAGTGAGTTCCAGGACAGTTAGGGCTATACAGAAAAACCCTGTCTCGGGGCAGGGGCGGGGGGGGGAGCAAGTCTTATATCACTGCAGGATGGCTTCCTGAACATGAGATACAAGTAGGAGACCAAACGTTTAAATGGGATTCCACTTAAAATGCGTCTGTCTGCCAGCTTGTCTTTGTAATTAAATGCACAGCCTGACCAGCTACCAATCACCAAAGAACACTGAGAAATGCCAACAAAACCATATCTACCACCCATGCCACAGTGCAGGCCAGAGTCCCCGTGTTTCCCACTTTGGTTTCCCATTGGGGATGCATTCATCTTGGGCAGCACTCTGATGCAACTTCAACTACAGGAACAGATAGGACAGTACATCTAGTCATTAGTGTAAAACGGTCCCACTTGCATGGGCTAAATGTGCATCAGTGGGTACAGCCCCCACTCCCAAAGAGATTCTGGCTTAGGGACTCGAACTGAATTTCGATTCCTGCTATCACATACTTCTGTGCTACCTGAATAGGACATTGCAGTAGCTAAGCCATGTGAGCATGCTTGGGGACTACCAGTCAAGACCCAGAAGCCACATGGGTACCTCAGGATTTAAGACAGCAGGGTGCACTCAAGCCCAGTGAACTCAGAACACACAGGGTTTGGAGCCTCCTCCTGGGGATCTGCACATCTGTGCTTTAGGCTTTGTGACAGTAAGTAGAATTTTCCCGCTTGGAGTTAACATTTGCCCAAGTCCTATTTTATTAGAAATACTTTAATCTTCCACGTTAGATCAACCAAATTGAAGTTAATTGGCCAAAAAAAAAATAGCTAATGATCATATATTTCCAATTCTTCCTCCTATTAAGAACTAGGTGGGTTGAAAAGCTACACAAAATCATTGTTATTAATGAGAGTGTATCTGATATTAAAATATGGCTGGTCTACTATGTAATGTCTACCATTCCTCTGTGTTACATGTAAATATTCAAGAAGAGCTCAAAAGAACACTTTTGATTATGGAAAAAAGTACATTAAGATGCTGCTCTTCAGACAAAGGTGTGGGAGAGGGAATCGAGCACTTCCCACGAGCAGCCACCCTGGGAGAAAATTGAGTTTAATGATGGGAGAATTATAAGCAACGTCCGTGTGTAGAGGAGAAAGTCTAAGAATAAAAATTGTCTTGTGTTGGGAAGAAATTTGTTATTGCCCTGGCGAGATTAACCACTGTAATTGGCACTGGGTCTTTTTTTTTCTTTTCTTTTTCTTTTCCTTTTTTTATTTTTTTAGCATATTGTGCAGCCCTGTAGAGGCCATGGTAATAAATAATGTGCACTTAGCCGCACCGCTGGTCATTCGCAGCCCTATCACGGCCACCTCCCCCACTCAGAGAAGATAAATGTGATTTAAATTAATAGCCAGTCCTAAATAACTCCTCTGCTGGTAAACGGCCCATTTATCAGGCCCAGACAGGCAGTGTCCTTTGATTCATGGTCCCCCCCTTACAATGTGAAGGGTGCGTACAAAAATTGTTATTACTTTTTAATAAAGTGTAGCAGTCAGCCTTCAGTCATTTATCAGAGGCTGTGGCGTTGTGACAAACAGAAATATCGCAGCGGTGGATGAATAAGAGGGATAAAGGACACATTTCTCAGCAAAAGTAATCACTGCCTTGGTAATCTCATAGAAGTCAGCTTTTAAGTACCCTGAAATAAATGTATCCAGAGAGATACAGCCCCCGAGGGTTGTCGAACTAAAAACTAAACAAACCATTTTCATATTCGCCTCTGCAGAGGGGGAAGCCTGACTATTGTTGCTGTGTCTTTGTGTGGTAAAGTCTGGGATGGTTTGAGAATCAGTTACAGACCACACTCCCAAAAGTGACTCTAGTCCTTCCTCTACCAACAGGAAGCAAACAGAGATTGTGTGTGTGCGCGCACGTGTGTGTGTGTGTGTGTGTGTGTGTGTGTGTGTGTGTGTTCGTGTGTGTGTGTGTTCATGTGTGTGTGTGTGTGTGTGTGTGTGTGTGTGTGTGTGTATACAAGCATGTACAGTGAACATATGCAGGCTGGTCACACCCCGGAATTGGGGGCAGGGGGGTCGGCAATAAATGATGGACACTCACCTCATTTTAAACACTGAAGCTTTCTTGGTTTGGTACCTCCCCCCTGTACTAATACAAACTAATTGTACATGTTAATGTGTGCCATTGTGATATTGCCCCCTTAAACGTTTTCCTGAGCAGTTGCGCCTTCAGTTGACTCTCAGGTTATTTGTAAGCGAGGGTCTTTGGACTCTTGTTTTTGAAATACACTTGCAATTATGTCCATAACTGGAACGGTCAGCAAAAATTACAAAGGAAGCTCCCAGCTCCCTCTCAGTGGAATCTTTTCTCTCTTAATTGAATAGCAAGAAATGGTTGGCAGGGGTCAGCAGGCCATGCTTCCCAGAGAGAAGGCAGTGTGGGAGTTGCAGACACCTTCTTTTCCTTTGTGTGTTGCAGAGTAGGGACACTCTGGCCAGCCTACGGTGTGTCCTCACACACCACCATGCTGCAGGAACCTTAGTCACCACAGTCACAACACCATAATCAAATCAGTGGCACCAGCAAGGTTTCAGAGGGAATGCCTCTGCAGACCATAATGACTGGGCTATATGACACTTCTAGGGCTTCTCTGTGCATTGACACATCTCAAAGAAGTGACTGAAAATCAATCCATTGTAAGCAAAACTCCCATTTCCCTTACTACAGCATTTACTTTCTTTCCTGAGCCTTCCTAGTTGTAAATGAGACAGTCTTGGACTGGTTCAAAGCCGCAGATTATATTTCATTAAAGAATTGATGCTTTCATTTGACTCTCAAAAGTCACACCGACTATGCTAAACACCCCAGCAGAATTAGGCTTTCGCTCTTAAACCCTGGGTGTGACTTCTATGTTTGACCAGTACTCCATGTGTGTGCCCTCATAGCTTGGATATGAAGCAAAGAGTAATTCCCAGCAAATAAGGATAAAGGTGAAGACAGATGTACCCATAGGTCACTTGGTTGAGGAGAGAGACCATGCATGAGGCATGTGGCATTTAAAAGCATTTTGTGCCAGCTGCCACCATCTAGTCAAGGCAGTTCAGACTCCTCAGCCTGGGTGGCATTTCCACATCATAGTCTATCCATGAAGGGTTTGGTTTTAGTCTAGCTACAAGAGCAGCCAGTCTGCCAATTACCCTGTGAAACTTCAAGTCTGCAGCTCGAGTTCATGACACGGAAGAAATTTCACTCTCGACACCAGAGCTCAAGGTTGTAATTGTCAAAAGGGCCAGAAAGAACCATCTTGTTCCAGTATGCACACATCACCAGCCAGAACTCCTGCTCTACGAATGCCACTAAAAAAAATTCTGCTTTTCCTTTCCTGGGTGGAAGGTGGACAATTGACAAGGAAGAGAGAGTTCATGCGGTGTGTTGGGTGTCACTTGAGACACTGCCTGGTGTGCATCTAACACTGTGTGTCTCTTCTAGAGTCGATGGCTGTCAGACCAACACTCTTGAACTTCCTGGTTTTCCCTATGGGACAGAATAAACCAAAGACCTTTCTCAGGGCAGAGTTGTCATGTAGGGAAGTATATGGGTTTCTAGTGCTGAATAATGCCTGTTTCTCTCTTTAAAGTAGACCATTGCTTTGGCCCAAAGACTTGCTGGTGGCCATGAAACCAATTGTATACTCAGGATCACTGGGAGTGGGTCTAACGGTGGAAAGAGTACAGGGCCTTCTCTCCCTAACACAGTTTCTGTGTTAAGGGGTGCTATAGTTTCCTAATTCATTTTCATGAGAATTAGAAGTCCAGCCCATCCTTTGGGACTCAAGGACCCCCCCTCCCCCATTTAGCTTCATGGTAGAGAGGGAAAAGCTGAATCCTCCTGGGTATTGGCCACACTGAGCTTCATATACAGGTAATAGTCAGTCCATTAACCTCTGCTTCCAGTTTGACCTGCTCTTCTGGCTCACTGCTTGGCCTTCCTTTTAATACCTTCGCCTTAATAGTCGCTCACCCACAGCGGAAAAGAGCAGCGCAGCTCCTGGCGGCGCAGAGGTGCCCCGCAGTAATAAGCGCTCAGTCTCCTACCTCCTGCCTCAGCACGGTGTCAGTGACCATTTTTCTTTCTTTCTTTGCTGCTCTTTTTTTTTCTTCCAGCAGCTAATCTAAAAAGAGCTGCAGAGGCCGAGGTCGTGTTAAACTGTAACGCAAATGTTATTCCTCGATTATCTGCCGGGGGTGAATGTCAAGCGCTTCGGGCTAAAGCAATTGTGGAGCAACTGTGCAGCTTTGACAAGGGCGGAGGCTGGGATCCCCTCGAGGGCAGGCCTAGCACATGGCCAGGCGTGGCCACCACTGTTGGCTAGCAGCACCCTCCTGTCAGAACCCTTTCCCATTGTGCCCAGCTTCACACGCCAGTAAGGTAGGGCGTCCTCTGAATGTCACCTGTTCTCTGAGAGAGCAGTTGCCTTTACTAACAGAGGCAGAGTCACATACGCGCGCGCGTGCCAACACACACACACACACACACACACACACACACACACACACACACACAGATGTTTCTCCCTACAAAGAGCCAAGAAGGAAACAACTTGAATGTTATATGTTAGAGGAAAGCTGTTAACCTAACCAGAATGAAATCTTCAGATTTCACAAAACACATTTTGTATTCCAGAAGTGAGATAGCAAAAGGAATGGAATCAGAAAGCATCCCAGACTTCTACCCAGCAAGCTGTCGGGTCTGGAACCTAAGGCAGAACCACTCTCTCCTTCGGTGTGGTGAAGCTCAACAGAGACTGATTGGGGATTCTTACACTCCTGAACCCCAAATCTCTCCAGGAGGAAACCACAGAGCACCAGCATCCCAAGCCTGGTTTTGTATTACCCCAGCATGAGGTCTGAAGCAAGCTTCCATGGAGAGTGTGGTCTAGCCAGACCACAGGGAGGTTGGGTGTTACAGGACAGAGTTGATTATGGTATACAGAAGATGGCAGAAGGGTGTGGATATATAGATCTGCAATCTCTGTACTGGGAAGGCTGAGGCAGCTTGAGGTACAATGTGACATTTGATCTCAAAGTAAAAGAAAGGAGGAAGGGAGGGTGAAAATGTATTTTTAAAAAAGAAACAGAAGTCATATACTGTGTAGTGAATCTAATTACTGTAGCTTCTCCTCTTCTACACACTAGTCACTTGGGAATAGCCTGAAGGGGCCAATGGCCCCTCCCTCCCTCTCCCTGTCTCTGTCTCTGTGTGTGTGTGTTTCTGTCTCTCTCTCTCTTTCTGTGTGACTCTGTCTCTGTCTCTCTGTCTCTCTCCACCAGAATGGCCCCTAGATGCTGATGGGTAAGGAGGAGATGTTCCAACCTCCTATTTTTCAGGTGAAGGAGATGAATGTGTGTGTATGAGTGTGTGTGTGTGTGTGTGTGTGTGTGTGTGTGTGTGTGTGTTTTCAGCTAATATAAAATGCCTACTTAAAAACATGAAAATTTCACTTTTTATTTCCTTCCTTTCCTTTCTTCCTTTCCTTCCCTTTCTTTCTTTCCTTCTTTCTTTCTTTTTTTCTTTCTTTCTTTCTATTTTGTTTTTTAGTCCTTTGCATATTTTAGACACTAATTCTCTGTCATTTGCACAGCTAGTGAAGATTTTTTATTTTCCTCTTCTGTAGGCTGCCTGCTTACTAGATTGATAGTGTCCCTTGCTGTATGGAAAGTTTTAGTTTCACGAGGTCTCATTTGTCAAGGCTGATCTTCATGTCTGTATTATTGGGGTCTCCTTTGGAAAGTTAATCCTGGACCTTTTGTCTACTCCCTCCTTTCTTCTCCAACAGATCCATGGTATCAGTTCTTAGTCCTTATCCATTAAGATGTGACTTCTGTGCAGTATAAGAGATAAGCAACAATTTTCCTGTTACTTGGTTGAGGATACTGTCTTTTTCTCCTAAGTATATCTTGGGCCACTTTTTCAAGAATCAGGCAGCCATATTCTCATGGGCTTATGTCTGTGTCTTCCACTGTGTTTCTCTGATCAATGTGTCTCTGTTGATACCATGCCACTATTAGGATATCTGTGTAGTATGACTTGAAATCCTGAATGATGATTCCTTCAGTAGATTGTTTATTATTCAGGATTAGTTGGCTATCTTGTCCTAGGTCTTCTATGTTTCCATATGAGATTTAAGATTGTTATTTTAATACCTGTAGAGAATTGTGCTCAAAATTTGATGAGGATTTTGTTGACTATGTAAAATGCTTTTGGAAAGGCAGCTGTTTTCACAATATTGATCCTACAAAGCCATGAGTCCTGTGACCTACAAGTACTAACCTTCCAGGAAAGATAAATCTAGTACATTCACTATTATATACTAGTACACACTAGTACCTACTAGTGCACACTAGTACAATAGTGGTATGAATGTTATGGAGAAAACCAACCACTTTCTGAATAATTTAAAGCTCATTTCACAAGACAGAACTTGCATACAGCGCTGTTAATGAGCCCAATAATCTGTGGTTTAGCAGGTCATAGGTCCTAAAGGAAAACATAATTTTGCTAACTGGATATAGCATTAAACTTCCTCCAATATACTTATCTTTATACCTATAGATTAGTACATCTCTCAGTCTTCACCAGAGAAGCTTTTTTTTTTTTTAAAAAAAATAGTCTATAGAGATTAGCAATGAGACTCACAATTGGTGGACATGCAGAGAGTAAGAGACTGTATGGTACTCCTCCCTCAGTTGGGCATCTATATCATATTATCTCCTACCAAGGTGATGAGATTATCACAGATGATGGCACAGAACGTTCCTAAGGTCCAGAAATAGTAGATGACTACAGCGAAGCAGTGTGTTTGGGACATGACTGAGAAGTGGCACATAGGAATTCATAGACTGTGACGTCATGCAAAAGACCTGCACAAGATCAAGCCAGACAAAACCCAGGCATGGAGAAAAACTGGGAGTGATAGAATCTCAGCCCTAACTGAGGACCTATTGACTGTCAATAAACAGTCAATTTTCTTCAGACATTAGCCCCTGAAAGGTGACATGTGTTCCAATAAGAGATCCTACCTCATGTACATGCTGGCAATACTGTATGCACTCAGTGAGTTTAAGAAACAACACATAAAATTGGGAGCCTATAGAGGAGGGATATTCTGAAGGAACTGAAGGAAAGGAAGGGCCAGATTTGATAAAACACATTCATATATGTATAGCATTCCTAAACAATAAAAATACAAAGACATGTTAAATTCTTATTAAAAGAACATTTCAGGCCAATTTCCCTACTTCTGTACTTGCATTTGTTGTTGGAGTCAGTAGACATGCAGTCTTACTGTGCAGTGATGAGTGCTCACAGTACTGACTCCTGGCCTCATTGGGGAGCCAGTGACAATGGATTGTGGGAAAGTTTGTGAAAACCTTGGGGTGTGCATCATCAAGCATGGCTGCTTCCTGTTCTTTAGTCCAGACAATACAAACCAACCCCAAATTCGTGGTAGAAAATGGTGATCACCACAAAGCTGAAGTTCTTGGGCACAGAAGAGGTCTGAATTCTGTTCTCCATCTCTGTAGTGGGTAATAATAAAGAGTACCGCCCCGCCAGGCCTCTGCACCACTCCTTGCAAGTATCCAATAAAGCATGACTCTTAAACTTGAATCGTTAACCAAATATATTTATTTATAAGAAACTCCCAATTTCATAATGCCAATTTACAATGATAAAGTATTATCCCAATATTTCTAACCTCTCCAAAACACCAGAAATACATCTGAAGCCATATGGATATCCACGTCTCCTCCTCTGTTCCATTCGACTTGTCCATCCAGCCTCTCTCCGCCTCTCCTCTTAGCTCCTCCTCCTCTCTCCCCTCCAATCACTAGCCTTTCACTGTCTCAATGTGAATGGATAGGAAATATTTTGCAACTCATCTCAACTGCCAAGAGTGGGGCGCCATTCTGCCCACAGCTCTGGTGTTTCAGAAGACAACTTGGAGCCATGTGGAGTGTGTGGGAACAGGGGTGGCAGACTGTATATCAAGCCTGCCTATAGTCCTTGAGCACAGAGAACACAGATCTGTCCCTGTGAGCTTGGGCATGCAGAGGAATGCTTACCCAGACAGGAAGGCAGGGCCCCTCCTTTCTCTGTCTATACATTCATAGAAACATGATGATAGAATTTACATAGAATTTCATTAAAAGAAAAAACACTGAATTATCTTTTTTTTTTCAGAATAAGCAAGAGGTAATCATTTCCTCTCTTTTTTTTTCTTCTTCAAAAATCTGGTATTAAAAATTGCACACTGATGATTTATGAGTTTTCTTATTCCTGGGAAAGAAAATCACATATTTGGGTAGCAAATATGTTAAAATTTAATTCTTGGTCTTTCGAAAGTTTAATTGCATTTTAATTTTAAAATAATGAATTAAAAGCTTAGCTTCCATTGCTCTAACATCTTTCTTCACAGGGATTGCTAGCCTTTGTTGACTGAGCAGCCTTCTGCAGTTCTGCTAATGTTTCGTCAAACTCACAAGACTTGTTTTTTTTTTGTTGTTGTTGTTGTTTTGTTTTTTTGTTTTTGGCTGGCAATTAACACAAAGGGCACTGCCCAGGGACACCTGAGCATTTTAAGGCATTATTTATGCCATTCTCTCTCTAACAGGACTTTGCAAATATTTATGAAGCTCCGCATCAGTGTTACTTCTTTTTATCTCTCTGCTCACCCAGCCCTGTTGCAGTCTAATTGAAATACAATAATTATAAATGGGCTTAGTTCCTCAATTTAATTTCCTTGCAAGCAGTGCCATTTATTTTTCTTTGCATTTGTTAACATGCTTTAATTAAAAGATTTAACAAAGCCAGTGAAACAAAATGCCATTGGGGGCATGGCACCCTGGTTACTCGTGGAAAGTAACACTGTGTAATGGTGTTCGAGTTCACCTCTGGAAGAGTGGAGAGAGAGAGAGAGAGAGAGAGAGAGAGAGAGAGAGAGAGAGAGAGAGAGAGAGAGAGAGAGAGAGAGAGAGAGAATGCCACATTTTAGGAGCCTCACAAGTAGCCATAAGGCCACTCATATACAACTCTTGGTGTTAGTGCTCCAGCACGTGCATTCCCAGTCAAGGCTACCCTGCTTCTGTATTTGTGTAGGGGCATTGAATCTGTTTCACCTTCCTTTCTTTATATCTTAAATGAGACAATAAGATGACAAAAAGTTCTAATTTGACCTAAGTATATGGTCTACCAGGAACTGTTAATGATTTACAAATGTTTCTGAATTTAAGTGAATAATAAGGCAGAATAAAGGACAAATTTGTTGTCATAATGTAAATGAAAGAATTTAAAAGAAAATAGAAATACTTGTACATCTCTTGAACTAACACTAAAAATGTCCAAAGTGCATTGTTCCAACACTTCCACCGACCATAGGCTGCACCGGAGCTGTCCTTGGTGCTGCCAGGTCCTGCTGGCTCAGCAGTTCCTGTTCACTGGAAGGATGCTCAAGTCTCTGGGGGTGAAGGGCAAGCATCAGCCTAGGATCCGGAACGAGGAACAGCCTTGAGATTAGGACCATATTCACTTACTAAACCATTTGTAAATGTGAAAATCCTCTGGGATAGCCTGAGTCCTGGTCTTCTCCCCTGTGTAAGAAACAGGGACTTGGCTGTGGGGTGGCTTTCTGATGAGGCACAGCCATGCAGCATCTCTCCATATCAAGGTCTTGATCTCCACCAGCCCTTTCACTGTACAGAACCATGAGTCATCAGTGCCATCCCGAGTCAGTCACTTGCCATGAAGAAAAGATGTTTTCTCTTGGTGTTCATCATAAGCATGCTCACTTGCTTGAAATTAAGGTTCTATAAAGTATTTAGCACTGTGAGCAAGAGGTAATGAGATAAAAATATAAGGCGTAGCCCTTGCTGTTAAGGTATATAAGGGAGAGCCTTGCCTTTCTCTAGTGCAGAATACAAAGTCATCATACTCCATGTTCTAGAGCCTGAAAAGATACCACATATTGCGGCAGGCTATGTCTGTATAGAAAACTAAAACACAGTCATGAGTCTGGCATGATTACACTTACTAGCAGAAACTTGAGCATGAGTTCCTATTGTTCCAAGTCTTAACCTCATCTTCTTAGCACAGGGACAGTGACATGTTCTGCTATCTTGAGAGCAAAATCACCAACGAGCACATGGATGTGCGGAAGTGGGTGAGATGTTCTGTGAATGTCAGCCCCAGTGTTTCAGTTTTGTTTCAATAGTAGTAGATCTATTATTATCAAATAAAGCTCCTTAGTGGAGGATGAACACATTATTATCTTCTATGTAAGGTGAGTGAAAACAAACCAAAGTAGCTTTGGGCTGGATGCCCCATGCACCATCCGAGGCATCTGCCTAACTGGAAGAGACACTGGGTTAAAAGAGCATGAGGAGCCACTCTGAGAGTTGAGCAGAAGCTGACCTGTGCTATCAAATACATGTGGTCACTTCACAGCTTTGCAGACAACCCAGTTATACCATACATGCAAGATGGAAACAACACAATTCGAAAGGACTATTCAAGAATAATTATTCCCACTACAAAGTGAAGAAACTACCCCAATGTATCTAAAAATCTCCACTGCTAGCAACACAGTCATGAAAACCCACATCGTGCCAGAGATCTCTGCCACTGTCACTGATTTTTCTACAAGATGAAGTGGACATCCCAGCAGTGCAGGGGGTGGGGCCTTCGCCGAGGGTATCCATAAACAGCTAGCTTCATCTGTCATTTCACTTCCTACAGAACAGAAGTCAAAGGACATAACACTGCTACCAAACACAGTATAAGAAGGAACGTGCAGAGTGTGGGTATTTCCGGTATCCCACAGTGTAACTGAGACCTGTGGACTTAAAGAGAAAGACAGCTTCATCCCATCCAGAATCTCTATTCTGGACCATTTGAGTCATCACTTGGATGACACTAGCCACTTGGACAGGTGACACACTGTATGTCTTTAAGTTGTTGCAAATTATTTGATACTTCCTCGATAATTTCCACCATTTCATTGCCTTTCTAATGTCACACATGTGTATGTTAAACCTCAGGACCTGTATTTGGGATAGAAGACACCAATGCTGCCTCTGGGCTGAGGGCATGGTTATATATTCCTTTAGCCATTGTCTTAGATGGGAAAATCCAATGAAGATTGAAATATTGATGGAAAAATTAATTCTTTATTGATCAAGTATATAAAAGACTGTTCTTGTTTGTTTTCTTTTGCTATGAAAAAACATTCTGACCAAAAGTAACTTATGGAAACAAAGGGTTTATTTCAGCTTACACTTTAAGGTCACAGTCCATCACTGAAGAAAGACAGGGCAGGAACTCAAGCAGAAACCACCACAGAGGGATGCTGTTTACTGACTTTCTCTTTGACTCACACTCAGCTAGCTTTCAACTCACCTGCCTATAGTTGGTGTCACTCACAGTAGGATGCCTACCCATCAATCAGCAATCAAGATAATCTCTCAGATGTAGACACAGACCAATCTGATCTGGGCAAGACCTCCACTGAGGTTCCTTCTTCCCAGGTGATTCTAGCTTGCATCAAGTTGGCAATAAAACTAAGTAGCATAAGGACCTACTCAGTACCAGGTAAGAGGGGTGGAGGCCACTAGAATCCAGGATAGGGATGAGTCAAAGTCTCAAGGGTTTGCAGAGAAAAGTCACAACGTTGGTAATCAATAAATAAAACCGTGAGGTAAAATAACCGGAAAAACTTTAAGACAGTTTTTGTTTTGTTTTGTTTGGAAAAAAAAAGATGTACTGTAAAAGGAATAAAAGCACTTATTTATATTAAAGACTTTGTGGAGACTGTGTCACAGCCAGCTTTGATCCAGCCTCATGTATAGTGAGTAATAAAAAGAATAAAACAAAAATTAAGCACCAGTTCTGGATCTCATGACTGAAGCAAGACCTCCTGGAGTAAAGGTTGCTGGTTCGAGTGCTGCGACAGCCGTGGTCCTTGCAGGCGGAGTGCAGCATCGTCAAGGCAGAGGAAAAGTCTTGGAATGTTAGAGATGCCAAGACAATGGTCAAATGAGTGTCTCAGGGAGGACATTACTCCAGACAAGACCCGCTCACTCCAGGAAGCCAGGCAGAAATCTGTCAACCCTTACTCAAGAAGCCGAACGCTCCTGCAAGCATTGCTGATTCAGAGACACCCAGATTCAAATCAGCACTTACATCAAAAGCCTAGCAAATTACTATTCGTTGAAGAATGTAAAATTGTTTATCGCATGGCAAATTCTCTAGGGAGACTGATGCCTCTGGTTTGTTTCACTTGGTCCTTCTTGAAAGACTTTGTGGCTCTAGCATCACACAAACTATATGGCAGTGCCCTGTGTTGATCAAATTATCAAACCTTTTAAATAACTGGATTTGGGGTCTTTGGCTCTTTTTTTTTTCCTTGTCACCCAACTTCCCATATCACAAGAGTTTAGGAATCAGAGGCATAAAGATTAACATATAAAAATCCAATTGCTGGAAAATCATAAGTCATTTCCCCCCGTCACTCCATACAACCCATGGAGCATGCTCAAGAAAAAGCCTGCAGTATATAAATGCGGGGGAAGTGGGTGCTAAGTAGATGGCCTATAAAGGGGCATGAAGGTCAGGGCCCTGGGCTTTCGAGAACACACTTTCTCCTGCTCAGAAGCACACTCCCATTCTTTGGAATGTTTTCCCAATATCCTAATAACTCTGTTTTGTTTTCTAACAATTTGAACCTGGTTATATGCTCTATCCTGGGACACAAGAGCCTGGAAAACTTTGCAAATGTCCTTAGGATTATAGTTCTGGCGAGTCACACGTCCTGTTGATGAAAGAGGCCTTGAAGAGCCTCAAGTTTGAACTCTAACCAGAGCATATTCTTCATAAAGGAGAGTCAACAAAGAAGAAACATTCTCAATATTCTTGTGTTTCTTGTCATGTTCTTAGTATAAAACCATCACCATCAGTTGGGTTTTTTTCTAAGCCACATAGGGAAATCACATCTCTGAAATAAGCTACTGAAATGAACACAGCTGTGACTTCCTTGCTTCTCACCATTTTGGGATCACACATTGGCAAAAAAATCATATACCTGCTTAAATTTTGTACTTCAATCCTATAAAATAAAAAATTGTGCCTTTCATAATCTATGACATGAAACCCAAAGCTTCTTCTCCAACCATGGGGATAGAAGACTGATCATCACCTCTCTGTCTCTCCAAACAGCTGGGAACCACAGCTGTTAGAAGAGAGTTATGGAAGAAGAGTAGGAACTGGAAAGAGATATCAAGATTCATATCTGAAAAGAAAGCCAGTTGTCAGACTAGAGGCCCCATCCCTCCTGGGCCTCCTATAGCAAAGGAGGAATACAGACAAAGGTCCCATCTCAGGTGCCTCAGCACAGCCTAAGGGAAATTTGTGGCCCTATAGCAGCCTCTCCTGTTAGCTCCAGGAGGTGGGCCTGGGAGGGCTTGTCCATGACTCAGTGTTTGCCTTGCACTTAAGAAGAGGCTGCTGTAACCCAACCCAACCACAGACTCACAGTCACCCAGCACACTACTGCTCTGAGCCTCTCTTGGTCAGCCTTCTGGCTTCAGGACAGTTCAGGGTCCCAGTTCCTGTGCTGGCCCTGTAAGATTGTGTCCATCTCTAGTTCTAAAGAGATGGAAGATATGCCAAGCAAGTTTAGGAAAAAAATTATACTAAAACACACTCAAAGGCTCTTAAAATTACAACTCCGCATGCAGGGGAACACACAGGGTGTGCTGGCATAAGGGGTAGGCTGTTTTGTACCATTCTTGGTTGACCACACTTGCCATTCTGAAGCTAATGATCATAGTGAGAAGGGGGCCCAAATCCAGCCACAGGCTTGGCCTTCACAGATAACTGCTAATATGTGGCTGGAATATGACAAGCCAAGGTAAAGAAGAAAAAGGTCCACACAGTGAAGTTCTCTAGGAAGAGATGCTTCTGCAGATAGAACAGAGAGTCAGTGCTGATCCAAAGGACCCTGTGATTTTCACAGATGCCAAGTTCCTATTCAAAAATGAGTGTGCCATTCTAGACATACATAAACAACACCACTTGAAAATTACTGTTAACCAGCTTCATACTTAACAAATGATTATGACTCAGATAGGTCAAGTGTGGTTCCTGACTTGAAAAGTGTATTTCTCCACAAATCCCTCCTAAAACATATCACCACTCAGCAGCTAAGCTTCAAATTGCTGTTAAACACATCATCAGGTTGCTAGCTCTAGTTCAAGACTACACTCCAGGAACCATCAGCTTCATGTTTGCATTTTACTGTATTGAAATTAAGCTACCAAACCCAGAGAAAAGCACCCCCACTACCTCTACCATATTCCCAGAAACTTCACAGAGCCTGTACATCCATTTCATATCCAAAAGGAAGCCTTGATCTCAGAGTGCCCTGTTGGTAATGTTGTTTAAATCCAAGGTTGGCTGGAGAGATGGCTCAGTGGGTAAGATCACTGACTGCTCTCCCGAAGGTCCTGAGTTCAAATCCCAGAAACCACATGGTGGCTCACAACCATCTGTAATGAGATCTGATGCCCTCTTCTGGTGTGTCTAAAGATAGCTACAGTGTACTTACATATAATAAATAAATAAATCTTTAAAAAAATAAATAAATCCAAGGCTGAAGATGGGATTCAGATGGTCCAAACCCTAAAGGGAAATAAGAAATGGCCATTTTAAAATGCAGTGTACTATGGAAAAGAAAGTATCACCGTGTTTGTAATATTAGAGCGCGGAAGAACAACAGGAAATCCTGACAGGTGTCATCTTATGTGCGCTTATGTGCACATCTTCTGATTTGTTCTTTTTTTTTAATGAAATATTCCTAAAATTCAAAATACTAAAGTGAAAACATATCATCCTGTAATCAGGGAAAAAAGGGGAAACCTACATTAACTCTGCCAGATGTAAAGAGTCCCAACTTGTGACTAAAACTCTCAGGAACAGACCAAGGCAGTTAGTTCAGCTGGTCCGAGGCTTGGTCAGATATGTTCTTAGTGTCTCAGAAATCTAAAGGTCATACAGGACTATGTTGGTGCACCTGGGAGATATGTACAGAAAGGTAAGGAGCATTGGGCTTTGCAGATGGGTTTGTATCAAGTATACACTCGGCCTAGCCCAGAGACAACCTAGACAACAATGCTAAAAGCTCTTAGAGAGTAGTAAGAGATGCACTCCTAGGACAGCATTTGACTTAAGTCACCAAGGGCCCAAGGTGACCATCAGCTGTCCATCTGGATGCCCATTTGACACAGAAACTTGCTGTTCCTTTTATGAATGGTGACAGAAGTCAGGTGCTCTCCATGGTCCCTGGCCAGAGTACCTGAAGGAGGTTTTGAGTGTCCAGATAATAGTAGGAAGAGAGGGGCAGCAAAATCAGGAAATGAATAGAAAAACAAAAGCAAGAAAGTCCTTACTAATAACACCCTTTTCAAATAGTGGCGATAGTTTGTGCCTCCTCTTCTCAGGGGTACTGCAGGGAGGTTTCCATTAGCATCTTTTCCAATCTATGAATAGGGGTATCTCTCCTTTAGTTCTTTGACATGTTCTCAGAACACTAGTCTCAAAGATGTGTTGGTTATGTAAAAATGAGCTAGAATTCACATGGCAAAGGAGGAGGAGAGGGAGAAGAAAGATGGAGGAGGAAGAGAAGGACAAGGAGAAGAAGGAGGAGAAGGAGATGGAGGAGGAGGAGGAGGAGGAAGATAGCTCTAGTCCTCATTCTGTCCTGTGGAAGATGACCAGTGTCATATGATTCTGTCCTGAGAGCCTCAGGTCTCAATGCAAATGCAAACTATATATAGATGCAACCTGGTTTTTCTCATAGCTGAAATCCATTTGACTAAACTTTGGGTCTTCCCTAACATCTTACATGACTATACCCTGGAAAATTGCCTGCAGTTTGTAACATTCTGCTTGGCCACAGTAAAGAAGCCCTGGGTGACCACTATGGAAAGACCACTGATATTTGCTCCTATTAAGGAAAGACAGACAGACAGATGGGATTTTCTACATTGCCCCAGGCTGCAGAGAGTGGAAGGCACAAGTCAGGGGTCAGAGGACCTCAGACTTATCACCTATGGGCACTGCTGCCCTTCCCAGAGCACCAAGCACTATCTAGTGCTGCCCACTGACCAACAGACATGGATAAGCTCAGAGCATGTAAACTTTGCACAATCTTACTTGGCCACATAAGAGTTAAAAAAAAACCACTGGGAGTATTTAATTAGATCTCTGTATCTCTATCCCCAGCATGCAATATAGACTTCATGAACACAGAGATGGGCAATCATTCTGACGTTAAGTCTGGGGTGGACAAATCAGTTTTAATCATTTCCCCAATCAGACATCCTTATGGTTCAAGCCCCACTCAGGGCAACCCAGAGATGGTGTCCCCCACCCAGGATGAGATGCTGAGCAGCTAGCCAGGAAATTGAACTGTTCTCTCTCAGGAAATAACAGCACTCTGTCAACATCTACAGGAGAAACACGTGTTCGGGTCTCCTGTCAATGCACAGTCTATCTGATTGAAGTGAGAGGAACAAAATTGCAGGCACTGCACAATATCATCTCAGTGGCATCCACAGCGTGTGTCACCATGGTAGGTAAGACACAGAGGCTGGCTGAGGATATGTAGCTCCCAGAAAGTGTGGGACACCCTTAACACACATGCACTATATGTACAGTAAAATCCTATAACAATGTTATAGAGTGAGATCTTTTCTAAATAGTCATCAACAGTAGTTATATATAAGTTATGACCAAAATTAAGAACTCCTGGAAGAATCAAATGCAAGACCTATATATAAATTTACTGACATGGTCTGAAGAGATAGCCTGGTGATTAAGAGCAAATTACTGCTCTTGAAGTGGATCCCAGTTTAATTCCCATCAACCACACAGTGGTTCACAACTACCTATAATTCCAGTTCTGGTGTGATCTGACATGCTCTTCTGGCCTCCAAGGACACCTGCACATAGACCATGCAGTTATACATGATGCATTCTCATGAATAAAATGAAATGAATAAATATTTTTAACAAACTGATATACATATACAATTACATTTGACTTTATTTTGTATGGTACACTGTATGCAACATTACAGCATTTAATCAATCACATATTACATAATGTATTCTATAGCACCTAGGATATGATAGCCTATTTCATATAGTGTGCTACACATTCTATATCACCTAGAATATATTTCTACATATCACAGCATGGTCCCCACTCAGAGGGTTGGGCTTAAATGTGAATGTTATTTTCTCTAAGTCACATTTGAATAGTGTCCACTTCAAGGTGGAGTGGATTCAGGGCAGGCAGCTAGCTCAAGGTATGGTCTACCTAACTGGCATCAAACCTGGTCAGTTTATCCTTCAGCCACTCTCCCAGAACAGAGGTGATAGTGTCCCCTACCTATATGAGGTACCGTTCCCCTATCCCTGCTCTCTGGATGGATAGGATGCTTGATCACAGAGGAGAACTGATTACGGCTTAGACACAGAGCAATGCCACCCCAGCCCTCCACCTACATTGTGTATGTGATGGAAAACTCAAGACTGTTCAGGTGACCTTCAGAAGGTGACCTGTAGGAGATGGAGTTCTTTAGACGTGTCAAATAGAAAGATCTAGGATGTCATGTAACCTTCAGTCCTCTTTCACTCTACCTAAGGATTTGGCAGAGACCCTGTGTAATGAGATAGTGATGTTCCCTCGGCTCTACCAATATTGGTAGGATTTCCCCATAGGCAGCTGATCAGTAAGATTTTCTCATAGGCAAGCGAACTGATAGGAAAGGTGGTTCAAGTGTGCAGCTGTCTTAGGAGCCTCAACTTCAGTGTTCCCCACACTTCCTACTCACGTATAACCAGAGACTGCACCAACCCTCCCACATAAGCCCCTGGATGCTGCATAACAATAGGAATCAAAGAAAAATAAGGATCATAAATGTGAGAGGACTGTGGGGACAGAGACATGAGTTGGTATTATGCAAATATATCATGCATATAGGAAATACGAAAAATAAAATAAAGTCAATTTGTCAACTGCCAAAACTAAAAGTTACAAATATAACAGGGAGGGGATTTCTAAGACTTTCTAACACTTGGCTACCTTTCTTGATATACTATTTTATTTTTTTAAATATTGTAATTTTTATTTTATCATTTACTTTTATGTAAATTTTATAATTTTGTTTTTTATAACAGCTCTGGATAATTTGAAGTCTAGGTGGAAGAATGTAGATATTACATTTCTGAAAAAAACCCCATTTTCTATAGAAATAAAATTTGAAATGGCTGCTCTCACATTTACTGTTGTCTGAGGGTCTTGGTTTTCTGAACTTATCTTTTGACAAGTCCTACATTCTAACCAATTCCTGTCCAAATTCCTTATGGCTGGATAGTATTACAGACCCATTATACTTCCTATTTCCTCAAAATGTCCATACTTAATGAAGCCTTACCTCTGTCATGGCTATACTCAGAGAAAGTACCAATGATGCCTTAATTAAACTCAAGGGAGGTCGTAGGCATAGGCCTCTAATCCAGTAGAGTGAGTGTAATTATAAGGAGGGGGATGGGGGAGTTCTACTCTTCCCCTTCCTCTATACGCCCATACCAACATGGTTACAGCAAGGCCATGGCCAAACGCTACCTAGCAAGAGAGCCCTCACTGGGGACTGACACTGCCTATCACTGGTCTTGTACTGGTGGTCTCTACAACTGGAAGGACTTGAATCACATCTTTTAGTTAGTCAGTGTGCAGCATTTTCTTTATCAAATGAACCATCCCTATTGGATTTATTGTGCTTCTTATTCCCTTCACTAGGATACAAAACTCCTAGACAAAGATTTCTGTCCTCTTTGCTAACTGATAAATTCCCAGTTATCCAGGGCACAGTGAGCACCTGCATGGTTCTGCACACATCTGTCAGGTGGGTGGCTATTCCTCTTCCAAGTCTTCCAGCCCCTGAGGTGACTGCCCTCATGAGCTGCACCCCAAGCTCTGCCCCCTGGATCTATATCTTGGGTTCCTGCATAGCGCTGATACTTGATGTATATTTCATTTCTACTTCTGTTGGATTATTGTTGAGAAATTCGATCTTATTATCACGAAGTTCCTGTTGTTATTGAAATTCTACCCAACAGTTATCTCTGCTATGTTTTATCTACTCCTCAAAAGGCAAACAATGAATTTCACTCTGCTGTGTAGTAAACTCTCAACAGGTTATGTTCCTTGTTCTCTGCATCACTGCTCAGCAGTGCTGTCCAGCGACAGGCAGGGAGGTAGAAGGCATCTTGAATGAGTAGCCACAAGTCATGCCAGGGACACAGTGCCAGCCATTACTGCTTTGTGATTCCCATCTTCCCTTATTACAGTTCCTTTGTCTCTCTTAAGAAGTTACCAGTCCTCCAGGAGAGATCTTAGACCTTACAGAAGAACTTCCTACTGCTTTTTTTTTCTAAAGGAAAACAATTTCTACCTGTCTTCTGAATACTCACCCTTACACTCACAGATAAGTGTAGGATAAGTGTAGTTCTTACCCCTCATCAAAGAAGCTTCTCTTTGAGGAGATGGAGACCGTGACAGAAAACCACAACTGGTCAAAATGCAGAAAATTGTATGCAGTGACACTACTCAGACGAAAACTATGTTGGTTTCTTACAAACTGGAGTTCAGAACCAGAAAATAATTAGGGTCAAATAGAGACACTGTGTAATGATAAGATGCCCAGTGTACCTACAGAGTTACAACAATACATAACAAAAGTACCAAGCAACAAAAGTACAGAAAGTAATACTAGTACAAGCCTGACACAACATTCGGCCTCCTCACTCCACAGTGAATGGAAATCTCTATATTTATCTACTTAACAATTGATAGGACCCGCCCCCCCGTAGGAGGGTTCAGAATATTTACTTCTTCACTTTAATGGAATCTTCAACAAAACTATTGGTAGCAAATGAGTCTAAAAGAATAGTCATTGTATAAACTACTCTTGTATCATGGTAAACTTACAAGGAATTCTCAAGAGCAAGGGCTAGAAAATTAACTCTGAAATACTACAGATATTATTAATGCCAAGAATATTTAAGTGGGATGTTTTAATTTTTCTATGAGTGGCAGTGTAGTAGCAGGAGAGAGATGGGAGCCTCAGGGTCACTGAGAAAAAGAATAGAGTAGAAGAAGCAGAGGCAGAGAGGCAGATGAAGCCCCGAGCATAAAATAGGGTGCCCTGCATTGATACAGGGGTCATACACTTCTATGTTCCCCTGAAGCTTCCAGGAGAGAGTACAGTAATGATTCAGCATTAGACATCTGACCTCCAAAGGCATAATACTAATTTACAGATTTTTGTGTATTTAGAGTACATGGTACATTCTGATATGTGTACTACAGTTAAGAGAACTACCACATCTTTGAGGTGTGTGTAGTGAGGGTAGCAAACATCCAATTTCGTAGAACATTTATATTATGTGGAACATTTCCCCGGCTGCCTAGCTTGCTTCTCTCATAGACTGTCTTCCGGGTTCATCTGTTAAGTCTGAATAACACTCCATTCTATCTCACAATGTCCTTAACCTAACAACCTACATTTTCCATATTTATCATCTTTTGAGAATAAAGATGCTATGAACATGAACTCAGACATCCTCATAAGGTGCTGATTTAGTTTATTTTGAGTAAGCATAAAAATATGGATTTCTGTAACACATGGAAGCTCCATTTTTAATTTCCTAAGGATCTTCCACGCTGTTTTCCAGATTGTGGCATCAGCTACTGGTCCTACCAGCGGTGTGTAAGAATTTCAGCTCCCCACTCTTGTCAACACCTATCACTTGCATTTAAAAGGCCTCATTATTTATTTATTTACTTAGTGTGCATGTGTGTGTATGTGTGTGTGAATGCATATATGTATGTGTGTATATGTGTGTATGTGTGTTTATGGGTGTGCATGTGTGTGTGAATGCATATATGTATGTGTGTATATGTGTGTGTGTGTGTGTATGGGTGTGTATGTGTGTGTGAATGCATATATGTATGTGTGTATATGTGTGTGTATGTTTGCATGTGTGTGAGAATGCATATGCAAATGTGTGTATATGTGTGCATGTGTGTGTGAATGCATATGCATACATGTGTATATGTGTGCGTGTGTGTATGTGTGTATGCATGTTGTGGCATGAGGGTATAGGCCAGGAATAACTGGCTGGTATCATTCTCTTCTAACACCATATGTTCTTCAATTGGATTAGGAGCAAACATCTTTATGTTTGTCCCGAGCCGTCTCCCAACACAGAAGCTTATCTATCTCAGGCTGGCTTTGAATTCTCTATGTTATAAAAACTGCCCTTGAGTGTCTGAACCTACTGCCTCCACCTCCTTAGAGCTGAGTTTAAAGCACACAGCACACCCTTATGTAGCATTAGGGATGGAATTTGGGACTTCATGAGTGCTAGGAAAACAATCAGCTTAGCTACTTACCTAAGCCTCCTTAACCATTTTCTATGCAATAAAGAAAAAAAGAAAACAAACATCAATAACAATAACAAAAAACTTCAGGTATGTTCCCTACCATAAGTCTTAATCCATTTCTTTAATCTCAAATGAAGTCTTCACATTTAAAGTGGATTTCATATGGTCACCACTTACTTTATATTTCTCTTATTTATTTTGAAAACAGTCTTTCTTCTCCTTAGTACACTTATTTTACTCAAGGGCAGTATGACGGGGGACATTCTGTAAAGGATGGCCCTCCTTGCAGCTTTCTCTATATTTAGCTTTGGCTCCTCTGTCCTCCCTGCCTTCTGAGATAGGAGCAGCACTGTGCCCCAGATGGTCAGACTTTGTTTCTTCCCTTAGTATTTACTCATTTAAAAATGACTTCCTGGCCACCCCAGACCTTGCTTAGGGTCACAATTGTAAAGTACATGTACTTTAGCATATATGTGCTATGCCCAAGGTGTGCTGTGACCAAGTGCTGGGTCTCAAGGCCTCTGTGCTATACAGTCATATGCACATTCATGGCAAATGCCTCTTAAACCCTTAAAGAGATGTGAAGGAGGGTGAATGCTTTCTTCTTCCCTTGTGCTCTGCTTTGTGGGGCCTTGGGCTCCTGATCCGGATCATTTCCCTTCTTCCTGAAGAATCAGAATGCTTCACACATGTGAAGCTGATGGAAGGAAACTTCCTTCTTTGTTGAAGATACTTTTCTCCTTCTCTGTAAACTGTGCTACACACTGGGCTCTGCACTGGGTCATCTGCTGCCCCGATATGACTTGCATCTCACTCAAAAGCTACCTACTGGCATCTTGGCTTCTGACAACCCTAGAAAGCATGGTCCTTATTCCACCCCTGACCCCTCCTGTTCCCACATCCATTCCTTCCTGCCCATCCTTCCAATCTCAAACTTCATTTTCCTTTCTCTTCCTGTCTTCACTTTTGTGGTCTGACCATGATTATGCCTAATGTGGAGTTTGTGTTTGGGTGATGTTTGTTCTATAGATATTTATTTTATTTTATTGATTATTATATGGGATATTTGCCTGCATGTATGAAAGTATATGGCATGTTTTCCTGAAGTCAGAAGAGGCCACTGGAGCCAATACGGGTGCCAGAAACTGAACCCTAGTCCTCTTCAAGAGCAGCAAGTGGTCTTAGATGCTAAGTGGTTGCTCCAGCCTGTCTTGTGTTTTTTCTTATTTGGTATTTATCCTGTTTTGTAGTTTGTTGGGATTTTTAATTTGTTTCTGTATTCCTTTTATTTTGTTTGGGTATTGTAGATTGAGGAGATACAAGCATTTACTGTGACTGGTATATTAATGACCTTTTCCCACTGCTGTAACAAAACACCTGACAAATAGCTGAAGAAAAGGTGTAGTCTTACTTACAGTTTGAGGACACATTTCATTAGGAGTCTGAGACAGACAACCACAGATCACCCTCAAAGAGAGATGAGTTCTAGTGTTCAGTTCATGTTCTCCTGTACATTCAACCTGGGACACCAGCCCATGTAATGATGTTGTCCACTGTTGTGGATTTCCCTGGTGCTCTCTGTATTCTGATTTAATTCTGCTTCCTCAAGAGGGGCTGCCCCTACGAGGAGTGGATCACATACTCAGGTGATTTCATGTGAACCTTCTCCCCATTTTAACTGGTCAAATAAAGGCTAGAGATGTGATTGGGCAGTGGAAGGGAAAGGCGGAGCTGGAGATCTTAGAGAGGGAGAGAGAGAAAGGAGGAGGGGGAGATGAGGAGATTGAGGAGAGGAAGACAGAGGAAAAGGAGGTGGAAGGAAGATGGAGCAGAACCACATGGCCTGGAGAAGCTGCAAGTAGCAAGAGATCTCATAGCTGGGGAATAGAGTAGTGTAGTGGTATATCTGCCCAATCTAGGCATGAAGCTTGTAAATACTATAACTGAGTTGTGTGTTCATTGTGTGGGCTTATTGGGGTTGGAGATTTAATGCAATAGTCCACAGTTGTGTTTGGTGAGTCTCTGCACCTCAGTCAACTTAGTCTAAGAAAAATCCCTCACAGACATGCCTAGATGTGCATTGCAATGGTGATTTTTAATATCCCCAAGTTGACGGTAAAAATTAACCTTCACATCTCCACTGTAGTTAGTCAGCATACATCCGTGACCATCTCATAAAGCAAAGTATACTCAGTCAACATCAACGGCCCCCACCATCTTTCACAGTTCCAAAGTTGTTCAAAGAGGTAAATGCAGGGTTTCTCCTGAGACAGAGGCAATCTCTTAACTTTGAAGCCCTGTATATAAAGCAAGTTATATTCTCCTGACATACAATTGTGCAGAGTAGATATTCCTGTTCCAAAAGCAAGAATAGAGACACAGCAAGGAAAGACTGGACCAAAGAATAAAGTCCAGCTAGGCAAATACAAAATCTTGCAGCTCCAGCTCAGGCACCCAGAACTCACGAAACCACCTGGGCTCTGGCCAGTTTGAGTAGCCCAACTCTTCAAGCTTTGCTGCCTACAGCACACAGGCCTCTCTCCCGGGCAGCTCCACTACATGCTTGCAGCTCTCAGGCACTCTGGGTTCTCCATTGCAGTGCAGAGATCAGCATTTCAGCTTCATACACTAGACTGGTTTTCAGGGCCATTTTGCCAAGACTCTTTTTCTAATACACTATTTCTGTCCTAAGTGGATCTCTGGAATCTTGATGTAAGACTCCCTGACTCTGTCAATCATGAATCTTTTGTGCCTACAAAATCCGTACAATGTTGATGACACTGTCAAGTTCTGTGGCCAGATCAAGATAGCCTGTATACCCTGGACCATAATTAGATCAGCCTCTCTGTGCTCACTCTAGCATTTATATACAGTCTGAAAAGTCCCCAGAATTTTTCAAACATCACACAATCACAGAAACTATCTGCATCTGGAAAAGTCACACCCCTGCCAGAGCAAAAGGCAAATCATAGTCAACTGCTGAGGACAACCTGAAGCAGCCCCATATCCCACATCTGGGATTAAAGCAAAAACAAATGCCCAAAATATTTCTGTTTTTCAAAGAAACCCTAATGCCAAAATTATCAGTGTGTGTGTGTGTGTGTGTGTGTGTGTGTGTGTGTGTGTGTGTGTGTGTGCTTCTGGGTACAGGCATGTCATGGTTTATATTTAAAGGTCAAAGAGCAACTTTTGGGAGTGGGTTCTCTCCTTCCCCTTTAGTGGCACTCAAACTCAGATCAAGCTTATAAAGTAAGCTTTTACCTGCTGATCAATGTTGCCAGCCTTTTTTATTTAGGGTTTGACACAGAATCTCTCTCTAACCTGAAGCTCCCCAAGCAGGCTAGACTGACTAGCCAGGGAACCCCCCAGGAGTCTGCCTTTTCCTCAATACCAGGACTAAAAATGTGTGCTACCAGGCTGGCTTTTAATGGGGGTTTCAGAGATCAAACTCAAGTCCCTAGATTTGTAAAGCAAGAGTGTAACTTAGCAGTATGTTCAGCCCTCCAAAGTTTTTTAGTTTTTGAGTAAATAGTCAACTGTTGGAACCAAAACCAAAATATTGGGTTTACTGTTACAATAGAGTCATGGATAGAGTGAAGAGGGCATGAGGAGGAGGAGGAGGAGGAGGAGGAACATGGGGGTCAGGCTGCACAGGAAACTCATACCTCGCCTCTGCTTTTCCTTAACATTCCCCTACAAAGATGATGCTACTGCCTCTGTGGTTATTTTTGGAAGAATGGTTGCAGCTGAGACCCTGTTTCCAATCCTCCTGTAACTTAAGACACATGATTTCCAATTCCCCAGTAAGTTAAGCCAGCCGAGCTCCCTACTTCTTGCTCTAAGGCACAATTAAGTGTCAGCAGGACCCCCTCTGAGAGTTCACTGAGACCCCAAAACTAGGCTGGGATGGAGTCTGTCATGTCTTATTGAGTATAATTATCCCAACAGCTGATCCACTGCTGACACATCTGTCCTTTCCCTCTGAGGAAGTGGGAGATGCACCCACACATGGTAGTTCTTTCATCTGGGGATGTGTCTGTCTGCATCACAAGGATCACTTTGCACTTAGATGACAGCAAGAAACTATAGCTACCAAAGGAGCAGCTTATTGCCTTAAAGCTATAACACTTTCTGTTTCAAAATGTTTGTGTATTACTTCCTCACTGTAGCCTGTCGGCTAAGCACACAATTAGAGACTATTCCACATCACACATCAAAGGTGTAGCGATAACCTGTCTTGCAGTCACATAGTCTATCTTAGAGCCTGGCTGTGGAGGAAACAGAAATGGCTCCAGAATACCTGGCCTGGGTTGTCTGGGGGTAGGATGCTTACCATGTCAGCCCTGAGTATCAGGGACAGAGGTGAAGAAAACAAGGTCACTGTCTCAAGGCTGGCTCTGTTTCCTATAGGCAAACATGGCTGAGGCTTTGACCTGAACCCTTAGGTGTAGGAGACAGTAGGTTTCCCCATCTTGGGAACTCTGTCAGATCTGCAACACCTGGCTTTGCATGTGAGCAATTTTGTTCTATAAATGAGTAGAGGGATCCCTGTCCTCCCTCTAGCATACCATAGGAAAAGCACACCCAGCCTTGAGATTGACTGTAAGACACAGGAAGAGGGACATATTACCAGAGGGAGACACAAGGGAAGGGTCAACCTTTCTGTGTATCTCTACAAATGGCATTGAGGAAGGTAGGTAGTTCTCTACACCAAGGCACATACACAAGTATCTTTAATAATAGTTTGTGAAATAGCTTTCAAAGCACAGAGTTTTGGCTCCTCTCTCCCCGAGTGTTTGTGATAGTATACTTATTTTAAAGTAATGTCCCTGAGGGACAGAGAGTTGGCTCATCAATTAAGAACCAGCATTGCTCTTGCAGAAGACCCAAGTTCTGTTCCCAGCTCCTGCGTAAAATTTCACAACTGTCTGCTACTCCAGGGGATCCCACATCCTCTTCTGAACTCCACGGGTGCCACATGCACGTGGTCCAATTACAAACAAGTGGGCAAATTCTCATACACCTAAATAAAAATGAAAACACTGGTGTATTCATTAGTATCACAGGATGAGCAAAAGCATAAATGTGTGTCATAAGGTATTGATGTCTTGATACTTTCGTTCATTTCAAAATTACACCATTGAGTTGACAATAACTGTAAGTTTAAAAAAAACTAAGCATAAATGATGTGGAAATCCACAATGAAGTGGTGAGCTCAGAAATGGCAGAAACCCTGCAAAGCACACAGCACATAGGCAGCTTCACCCCAGTAGCTCTATTTGTCCTTAGCCATTTCTGCATCTGTGTGGGTTCTACTTTCCACCATGGAGAGCCACATAATGTCAGCAGGTGGTAATCCTGAAGGTATGGCAGGGACCTGTGTGCTGATGTCCTTCAGAACATGATTCTGTGACTGGGATTTGGGAGAAACTGACAAACAAGTGTGCGTTTGATTTGATTTGATTTGTTTGAGGTGCAGTGACCTGGTAATGGCAGCCTGTTTATTGGATGTGAATTTTGTCGCTGACCAGAGTAAAGTGATAACAGTTTCAACTATATTACCCATTTAAGTCTGTAATGTTCCACCATGTGGGCAGTAGAGCCTTTCTGGGGTTGTAAAGGTCAAGACAACCTTAATATGCAGCTCACTTGTGGCTGGGAGCTGTTTAAGCATGATGAATGCATTGTCTGTGCCAAACACAGCTTCATTCTGCATGAGCTACTTGAACCAGAAGTAGGTAGGAAAGATGTAATTGTAACCCCATGCATGCCACTTTTGGTATGCCTGGGATTGTACCCACTGGTCCAGTCTTCCAGGAAGCCATGGGCAAAAGAGACAGACACAAGGTCCAGACATCTCTGTCCAAGGTCACTCATCACATGGCTTAGGAGGCAGACTAGAGAATGAATACTGAATACTCACACTCAACTGTGACAAGTTTTCCACTTGTCTAGTCCAGGATACCAGCAGGCAATGGCACCACCCATAGCAGATGAGTCTTCTCACCTCAATTATGGGAATCAAGATGAGCTTAGATGACCTTCCACTGCCTGCCCAGAGGCCCATCTCCTAGAGATCTCAGATTCTATCAGATTGTCAACTAACACAAACTACCACAGCCTCTGTTCACAGGCACAGGGGACTTGTCAACATGTTCCTCTTGCTTTCACCTGCTCTTCCCCACTGACAGGCTCAGCTAAACTGCAGTCACAGACCTGAGGGGCAGGAGCCGTGGCTCAAAGCTGCCCCCTCAAGGAGGCTCTTAGAGAAGAACATGCCCTTGGTCTGTGACTATTGATTAGAGACCACCTTTCCATGGAAATGCCTGGCATCTGATGTCTGCTCATGGATCAAACAGGAACTGGCTCCATGTGGTGACTAGAGGCTTCATTTATCAACCTCCTAAGGGTGGGTTTTCTCCAAGGTCATGGGTCTGTGCAGAGACACAGATGTGCAGACATTTTTTTCTCCTTCCATGATTCAGATCATAGAGACAGAAGAGACAGGTTTGGGAAGATCAGAAAGGAGGACAGGGAAATGTACCGGGGGAATTGAGGACAGTAACTATGAGCAGAGCTCCTGGAAGGAGAAAAGGGCACATGCAAATTGTTCTGGAGTAAAATATGAAGAATAGCAGCTGCTATGACTCAGTCGACGAGAGCCTGCAGCTTTGTAGGTGTGAGCCTAGAGCGCCAAGGCCACTCAGGCAGGGTATGAAGTAACAGTTCAGATGGAGCCTTCCATTCTAGTGGAGTGGGCATTCATAAAGTGTTAGGCAGACGTACATGGAATGCCAGGGCATCCTTGGTGGTTGTAGAAAGGTCTTAGGCTATGTGGATAGCAGCTGCCTATGGGAACAAGGAGGTGAGTCGAGAAATAAAGGCTCTGTGTATCTGAGTTTGGAGAAGTTTGAAGAATGCCAGATTGGGCAGGCATTGGGAGTGGTGGTAGCAGGAGGAACTGTCTGGATATTGGTGAGAGGGTCTACTGTGGACACAGCCATCCTAGAGTGGAGGAAATAGAGTGCCATCCTGCCACTGAGACGTGAGAGGGCCAGAGCCAGGGAGGTAGGGCAGCTAGGGGTCAGACTAAATGTGACTTTGTCTTCCAATTCTAGAAAGGATACTCAGATAAGCCCCGTTATTCATTACTGAGTACTCATGTGAACTAGAGAAATCTTCAGGTCTTCCTGCTATACATAGGTGAGGAATCCTCAAAACTTCTAGAGCCTAGAGGACCAAACACCAGGATAAAAGAAAAACAACTCCTGAGATGGAAAGAGGCCCAGCTTCACATGCAGGACTAGCTGCACACGGGGCTACACTCCACATAGTCAATCTGCGTGCTTAATTGTGTTAGCTGGCACACTGTGTTAGATACAAGTGGGCTCTTTATAGCTTTCTTTGGACTCTGTGGTAGTAGAAAATTGGGGTCTCTGCTCAGATTTGAGATTATCCTACAGTTTATGAACGTAAGACAGGGATACAGAGTGTATTCCTGATCAGATCAATCGAAAGTAAAATTGTCTCTAATGACAAAAAATGGATTCCATTCTGGGAAGGTAGGGTTGCTTCACTCCGCACTCTCCTAGTTGCACCTGTCATAAGGATCTTGGTGTGATGAGCGAGGAGGGAAGAGGAGAGATGAAAGTCTCTTGTCAGGCTACAAAAGTGAGTAACATGGTTGTATATTAGGTGCCATTGTTAATGATAAGATACAATTTACTTCGTGTGTGTGTGTGTGTGTGTGTGTGTGTGTGTGTGTGCGTGTGTGTGTGAGAGAGAGAGAGAGAGAAAGAGAGAGAGAGAGAGAGGAGAGACAGAAGTGGGTCCCACACCATGCCAGCTGCTGCTGCCACCTCCCCTGCTGAGCCAGAGCCCTTGGCCCCCTACCATCAGAGCAAGCTGTTGACATTGCCAGTGTGTGCTACTCGGGGACAATGAGCTGATCAAGGGCCCCTCTCATCTGAGAGAGTTGAAATCAGTGCCCATGGTGAGAACAGCAAACAGCACAGGGAACAGATGGCAGGATGCCGGCTTGGTTCTGTTTCTGGGGCTGTTTACATTCTTAAGTGACTAGTTTTGACGTGTTATACCACTAATGAAGCTTTTCAGTGTGACCTGGAAAACACAGCCCGGCAGCTGGGCTGTGTGATCCACACTAGAGCCCTGGGAGGCTTCAATTCGAGCAGCAGCCATTGAGGAGCCCTGGGCTAGAAGGGAAATGACCAGTGCCAGTCGGGAGGGTCAAGAGGGAGGACATCCTAGAATGATCAGTCACTGCTGAAGTCACCATGGTCCTGAGACTTGCCCCTTGTCAATTTCTGTCTAGTAAATTTCCTTTGCTACTTCCATGGATGAACTAACTCTAAAGAGCTGTCATGGTGCATGCCTCTGAAACTCACTCATACATAGAGAGGAGAGGGGTCATGGCTCTTCAGAGTGTGCATGGCAGACATTGTACACTTATTTCCCTATCCAGGTATGACAATTAAAGATCTTGTGCCAAGGTATCCACAGCATGACTCAAGTGTGTACATGCTGCAAAATATGCTCTTATTATAGTAGGCTGTCTCCACCGTCATGACAGACACAAGTACCTCCACCCCACTGCCCCTACGGTTGTGATACTGTTTGGCATCAATGCTGTCAGGGTTGCTTACACTGCTGTGATTGTTCCTGCTGCCGCCATTGTGGTTGTCAGAAACCACAGTGTCTGTGACATTTCTGCAGCAGACACTCACAGCAATGGGAACAATAGCCACAACAACAATGGTAACAGTAGCCACAACTAGAGCGCCAGATGTAAGACCTATAGTAACAGTAACACAACAAAGACTATCCACAGCATAACAACCACAGCAGCCGCTCCTAGAGCAACTGCAGAGCACAAAACATGCAAAAATTATTGCGCTTGCTCCTCCTCCTCCTCCTCCTCCTCCTCCTCCTCAATCCTGTTGGCTGTTGCCTCTCCACGCATGTTTTGTGCTCTGTAGTTACTCTTGCTGTGAGCCTGGCTGCTGTGGTTGTTACACTGTCAATAGTCTTTGTCGTGTTACTGTTACTGTTGGTCTTGTACCTGGTGCTCTGGCTGTGGCTACTGTTGCCATTGCTGTTGTGGCTGTTGTCCCCTTGCTGGAAGTGTCTGCTGCAGAAAATGTTACAGCCTCTCCCTTAGTCAGGTTCTTATCCTGTGTATGTGGGCAATTAATGAGCACAGAGAGGTAGGGTAAGTGAAGCAAGTATTACTGAGTCAGGGTCAAAGGTCTTGGGACTAAGTAGAAGTACCCAAGTGGCAAACTGAGTAGGCTCCCTGAGATGATGCTACATTGAGGAGTTTCTATAGGCTTAGATGGTGTGATTGAGTTGATTGTCAGCTCAATAGAATGTTATGGGCTTCTGGGAATGCTTGTGTGGAATTACTTCGATTAAGTTAATTGATAAAGGGAAACCTTCTTAATTGTGGGTAGAACCATTCTCTGAGCAGGGGATCCTGAACTATAAAGCAGAGCTGAGCAACAGAAAGCATATATTCACTGTCCTTTGCTTCATGACTGTGGTGGATATAACATGATGTAATGCTTTTGTTGCCTTGACTTCCCCACCAGGACGTGATGCATCACCAAACAATGTGCAAAATAAGTCTTTCTCCCTAAATTGTGTTTATTAATGTTTGATGCTACAGAAAAAGGACTAAGACAGATGTGTGTGTGTGTGTGTGTGTGTGTGTGTGTGTGTGTGTGTGTGTGTGTGTTTATGTGTATGCCCAAGAAGCAATCAGGAGAGAATCTTCCCAATCCAGGAGTTCACTTAGAAGAGAGTCTACTAGGCCCAGGTAGGGGTTGATCCATCTTCTCTCCCCGATGTTGCAGTGAAAATGGGAGTGGGCCAAAGAAAGTGAGGGTTAAACAGTTTTCCATGCTCTGGACACTAGCTCTCATCATAGCCAAGGCTCTTGTACCTCCATCATTTTACTATAGACATTGTAAATGACCTGGAAGGAACAAAGACATTACAAAAAAAAGAGATATTTGTATTTTCATATAATTGAAACTAGTGACCCAAAGGGATTGGAATTTCTCCCAGGAGTGTCATGTTAGGGAAAGGAAAAAAATGGGTATCTGATGCCAGGCAAAAGAGGAACTTGTCTACCAGAAAGCTATCTCATGGTCTGACAGCTTTTTAGACCACTCTGAGGGTCAGACTGGAGCTGAGACAATGAAGCTTGGCAGTAATTTACTGCACCTCTACCAGGGCTGATATATTCAAACATCTCCTGCCTTCTATTTAAACCTAAACTTCATGTCAGAACCCTAAAGATAGATTAGGACTTGGATGTTCCCTTCCCAACTTGGCCAAAATTGAATAACTCTTCTTTTCACGGTTACTTGTATATTTAATTGGTCTATTGAGGATGAATTACTGAGCTTTAACTCACCACCAGGCTTTGGCCCTATTAAGCAAATGTTAATATTTGTCACTGTTGCTGATGGTGTTGCTGTTGAGCTACTACTGCTGTGGTCATTGGTAGTTTACATTGATTCTGATGCTGGGTTGATTGGTTGCTGCCAGTCACCGTGGGTGTTACTTTGGGTCACATTTCCCCAGTGCATAGAGTACTCAGAGTGATACCTGTTTGCATTATTTGCAGATCTTTCTCTTACTGTTTCTTCTGAACTGTGAGCCCCAAAGCATGTGCACACCTGGGTCCTGGCAGGGTCTTGTCCACCTGTGCTTTCCTAATGGCATACCATGCCTTGCCTTTGTTTCCATGAATGGGCAATACAGATAGATGTCTGAAGAAAGGAAGAGCAATTAGAGTACTTGTCCTCACAGGAAAAATTGAGAAAGCGGTGGTGAATGGCCTGTCGGGAGATCTGGGCAAAGGAGAACTTTGTTCTAGAGCATCTGTACACACAGTGACAAGGCAAGATAGTGCAAAGTTTCTTCTATCTTGTATTTTTGGTGACAGCATTTTAGATTCGACTGGAAGTTGATCTCCTTGATTGAAAGCCCTGTGGAAAATTACTAAAATCTATTCTAGGATACTGAGTTAAAGATGCCTCAGCTAACTTATCTTGATGACTGCCTACTTGTGGAAAACCTCATCCTCAAGCTAACACCTTATCTTAGCTTCTGTTATACTGCTTGCTTACATAAAATCTCCCCATGAGAGCATCTGAGTAAGAAAACAGTATGTGGTTTTTGCCTTTTAAAGTCCTTACTCTAAATACTCAGAGATACAGTTAAGTGTTGAATACCTGAGTATAATCCCAGCCATCTGGATTACATAGTTTATGGCTATAAACTATGTCTGAGTGGTGTTCTCTGATGGGGTCCCTTTAACAACACACCATCACTAAAACTCATACCATATTTCTAGGAGAACATGGTTTGTGCTGTGTGGACAAAGACAGGGTGGACACACTGTAACTTTTAACTGAATCATGTGGCTGAATGAATGGCTTTCAGTATTAAGGTTCAAGGTTCATCACCTTTGCCTTCCGAAGATGAGTCAAAACCCAGAGGTACCAAAGTGTAGGTGGGTATATTGGGTCATCAAAAAGTAATTTCTTACTACCTGTGAAGTGTCAACATTCAGTGTTTAGAAATACTAACAACATGGTCATCATCTAACAGTGGCCTCCTTTAACTCTTGCCAGCGTGAATAAGCCCCAAAGCAGAGATTGCAGCAGTTTTGTGCCAAGTTCCTGAAACCTAGAAGAGAGCTTTGAGTTTCTCTTGGCTTTTGGAAGATGCAAAGAGTGAAGTGAATTGCTTGTTGAATGGGTGAGATTAATACACACTGAGTAGGGAGATGAAAGAATACAAAGGACTGGCTGGTCACCACCTGGAGTGTGCTCTGAAGGACCTTCCACCTTAGAGCTCTCTCTCCATCTCCCTCCCCTGACTCTTAATTCTACTCACCCTCTGTTCTCTCTCTTTTCCACTTATTTCTCTCTTTCCCTCCCCTTCTTGTTCAGGAGAAGGAACCAGAGCCTCTCGCATGCTAGGCAATTGCCCTACCAGGGAATTAAAGTTCAATCCAACTTCAATTTTTATTTTGGGACAGAGATTCACTAAATTGTGCAAGAGAGCCCTTGAACTGACAATCCTCCTGCCCCTGCCTTTTGGGGAGCAGAGGTTACAGGACTGATCAGAGCCCCAGATTGTTCTTCTTGCTGGGATACTTGAAAGTCACTGAAAAATTTTACAGAACTGTAGCAAGGCAGTCATGGTTACCTTGGTAACTTGGTAACATGGTAATCTGCTTGGGTGCATCTTACAGGGAGAGGTGGGGCTATATTTTGGGATGTGTCCCCCATTTGCAGCCACTGTTTTTCTCTGTGTAACCATAACTATTTCACTCTCTGATGCTGCGATGTGAAGGTTGGGCTGTCAGTTCTTGTCTAGAACCACATGGCATGGAACTCTCTGACCTAAGTGGGTATCAGTACCTGTTCTGAGCAGAGCTGTCTCTCTCTCTGTCTCTCTCTCTCTCTCTCTGTCTCTCTCTCTCTCTCTCTCTCTCTCTCTCTCTCTCTCTCTCTCTCTCTCTCTCTCTCTCTCCCTCTCTCTCTCCTTTGTACATCTCTCTTGTAGGGACCATCCACCCTCCTCTCATGGGTTATATTTCTAAAGAAGGCAGTACAGCTCCTCCATTACTGGGCCGCAGGCTGACCATGGCCTGTTCCTCTGTACTCAGAAGGTCCTTGTGAGAGTTCCAAGGCTTCAGAAACAAGTAGAGAAACCCAAAAAATCCAGTATGGCAAGAGCTAAGAACTAATAATAGACAGATCAAATGTCCTTTATAGAGCAGACCAAGTGGATAATTTATAAAAAAAAAAAATCAAAAATATCCTCAAAGCAGAGACGTGTTAGAGGGAATACTTCTAGCTGCCATTACTGAGATTATCAGGAGAATAGCTTCATTGGCAGACAGACTGGAAAAGGAAAGTCAGGCAAGACAGAGGTTACAGTGGAGACATTCCATTCAGAGGTACAAATGACAATCTCTGAGGTGCTAAGAAGACAGACCAACAGACTGTCAGAAGAACTCCTTGGCCCATCCAGGCTCTGTAGCTTCCTTCCACATGCTGTGACTGCCGCCTGTCTGTGTGAGTGGCCATATTGGCCCCGTGCAGAGCCAGCCTAGCCAGGTTTGGCATACATGTGATGCTAGAGTCAGGGAGAACAGAGAATAATGGTAGTAAGTGTGCAACCCACTGAGAGTCTGCAGATGCTGCTGACGGCAGTTTCACCCAGACCCGGCTGTGCTTTCTGGGTGCTTACCACAGGACAAGAGCCACAGCCTGGACTGAGGTGTGAGGAAGGTGCCCAGAGCATTACAGCACTTCAGGTAGAAAGAACGCAAGGAAACAGGAGACAGAATGACAAGAAGGAGGCCTTCTGTCCTTGGAGAGCAGCACACTATCATGTTGATTAGCAAACTTGATGTCAGCCCAGCGGCTGGAGCAGCCTGCCTCTTTGTTCCAGCCTTCCGTCCAGCAAATGTCCTCTCATCATGGCTCCACTGGCAGCCTGCAGAACAATGGATGGCTTGCATCCACGCGTGCTTTGCGGCCAGATGTTACAGCCCCAGCAACACCTGGAGGAACTGCAGGGTGGAAAGCAGGTGACCTTCAGGTGGGAGCTGAGGCACCTGCCCCCTGAGCAAGACGATCTGTCCTCCACAGTGTCCTTGCAGCCCTCAGCCCATAGCACCAGCTTACAGAGCAGTCGATGCCCCTCTCAGTGTGGCCGCTGCAGACCAGCCTCTGTTAGGGACCCTGGAGGGGGCTAAGATCTGCATGTGCAACGTGAAACTGAACCAGCTACCATAGCTTCTTAAGCATGCGTCTCTGATACATGAAGGAATGGCTTTGTCCATTACTGGGTAATTTTTACCAGACTTCTAAAGGTTTCTTTGTTCCAACCAAGCTTCAGAAAAAGCAAAAATAAACAAAAAAAGAGCAAAAAAAAAAGCCCCAAAAACAAAAACAAATAAACAAAAAGCCCAGCTGTGTACCAAACAGCACACAGCGAATCGTCCATTCCAGCCAGATCTGTGTGCCACACACTGCCCCAAGAACTACCCTGTCTCAGAGTCTCCTTGGGAACCTCAAGGGAGGTAGTAATCTGGCTTGTGAAAAGTCACCATGGACCCAATAGTGACCTCCGATTAAGAAGATCATATAGCTACATGAAGACAGCTGTTCCCTAAATCAACATAGAAATGCTTCCAACATGGCAGAGGTGCTGAGACCCTTGTATGATCAAGTCTCTTATGTGAAATGACATGGCATTTTCCAATAACTTATACACGCTCTCCCACATACATTACATTATCTCTACCCACTTATAATAAGTGCACTGAAAAGCCTGTATAAAGGGCTGCCACAAAGTACTGTTTAGGGAATAATGATGAGATACCTCAGTTCAGAGTCATAGGTAAGGCTCTGAGTACAGAATGATCCCAGGTAGGGCAAGAGGTGGAGAGAGTGCTGTAGGGTGGTGGCCCCCAGCAGGGTGTTTCATGGCTGCCAGGGTTCCTCATTTGCTTTGCTCAGAGGAATGTGACAAATTCAAGAATGATTTACTGATGTCTCTCAGTGAGCCTGCAACAGACAAGCCCACTGTGTACTAGGGAAGCCCATGCTAGTCCTCCACTCACATTTAAAGGTGTGGATTTTCATTCTGGGTGTCAATCAACAAGTCACCCTTGGGGAGGGGAGGGAACCGATTGCATTTGGGGTTGTGAAACAGTTTCAATGTAGGTGGAAGATCTCTGGATGCCTTGTTTGTGGTGACCATGAGAGAGGCTCAGAATGGGAGAGATGTCCACAAAATACAGAGAATTATTGCTGCAGAGGCCCCTGCCTTGCCCAGCTGAGTATGCCGAGGCCTACAGCAAGGCTGTGGTAATACCTGGCCTGAGAGGGATCTGGGTTTGTATGTTAAACCCTGTTGCCAAAAAAGAGGTACCTAGCACCCAGTACCCAGTACCTAGTACCCTTATCCTGCAAAACCTGGTGGGTGCCTCACAACACATCTGATCACTGGAGCTTTCTTAGCTTCTTTCCTATTGCTGTCATGAAATGCCCTGACACAAATAACTTAAGTGAAAGGGGTTTATTTGGCTCACAGTTTGAGAGGAAGCAGTTTACCATGGTGGGAAGTCACAGGAACTTCAGGGAACTGGCCGCAATGAAGCCTACAACCAAAAGCTGAGCAAAGAGTGTGATCATTCTGTTTGGCTATTTTTGTTGTTGTTGTTTTTCTTTTCTTTTATGAAATTCCGGATCCCAATCCAAGTAAATGGCGTTACCCACAGTGTTCAGGCCTTCTAATCTTCCACACAGTGTCCCATCTCTCAAGGGAGTCTAGATCCTGTCAAACTGGCAGTACCATTATGAGGACCCATACTCAAAGATTGGGGAGATTCATTACAGGACTGATGGGTGGCATGCTGGTGACATTTCAATAGGGTGCAAGGCAAGGAGAAAATGTCATCAAATGCATGAAGAGTCTCGGCCAAACAGACATAAAGTACTGGAAACTTCAGGGACCAGCTATGGCTCATACAATAGATGGGAGAGACCAAGACAGAATGTGACACCTGGGTTACCTAATTGGGTTCGAGGATTTGATGAGTGGATCTGACAGGTTCTTGGTTGAAATGGATCATTACTCATTGTGAGCACGGTTAGAGTATCTGGGCTCTTGTCCGGAGTGCAGAGGGCAGAGTAAGGGAGATCATCTACCTCTGAGAGAGGGATCTAATCTCCAGTCCATCTTTACAATGCATCTAAAGGTCTAGCTCCATCAGCATGGGAGGGTGGATCAGGAGTCGACTGAGCTATCCAAACAAAGCTACAGCTCAGAGGAGGAGATAGGTCAAAGCTAAGTAGTGGAGGGAACTATCAAGTGTTCGGAATCTGCTGCAGGTTTCACAAAAGCAACCAGTGCCTCCCAATGCAGGGCTAGTTCCCAGAGTCTGGGGATCACAAAGGTCACTTCAGGCTTAGCTATGACTGCACCAGCTGTTCAGAATGTAGTGGGCCATTGTGAGCTGCAAACACAACTCCCTCCATAGCCCAACAAGCAGAGAATTTTGTCAACAACCTCCAGGCAGTCATGAACTGTGGTCCCTGCTAAGCCATAAGACAAAACTAGACTGCTTCTCTAGGTCTGTCCTTGAAATGACGAGCAGCTCCCTACACCTGGGAATCCCATGACACACCCTGCAACATTTAACCACTTGTTACTCAACATGTGTCTCTAGATCTCAAACTAGACCCTTCTATCAGTACTGAGTAGGGTCTGGAGGAATTCAGCACCCAGCTGGGTTCACAGGGTCTCTGGTGTCAGATCTCAGTCAACTGCCTCTGCTCTGAGCTGCTCATATGGTCTTTTCTCCAGCAAATGTTACAGATTGACGAATACCCTCCACACACGCACTGAAGCACAACCCACAACGTGACTATAAGCCCACTATAGAGATAACCAAGGTTAAGGATCTGGTAAATCTGATGGGACATGGGAGTACCACAGCACTGTGACGTGAGGGCTTGGTAAACAACTATAGGCCAGGAAGATGACCTTTTTCAGAGGCTAACCCTCTGATGCATTTTCACTACAACTGAACCAATAAGGCAAGACTCTCTTTACAGTGGCTAGACTGGGCTTCAGAGCACAGTGTTCCCTGAAGATAGTGAGTGACCCTGGCCAGGCACAGCAGATATTCAGTGGAGAATGTGTGTGGGTCTTTATCACCTAGAGAGCAGCAGAGCTATGGGCTTATTGGATAGGGAAAGGACATCAATGGAACAGTCACTCCCTTAGAGTCTAAAACAGCCAAATTCATTGCTGGTGAGGAAATAATCTGGTACCAAAACCTTGGAGAGCCAGGAGCTGTTTCCCACAGGACAGAACTTTCTGGAAGTTTCAGATCTACCCTGGCTTCTCCACAGAGGATGTCAGAGCCAAGTGGTATTAAATATACATTCTATGGGGGAAGTTTCCCATCTGTGAATGGGGATGGAGGTGTCTTATGACAGTTTCTTTATAGTTCTCACAGGATTTAGACGACAGGTACCTGGCAGGAACTCTGGGACATGGCAAGCTAGAAAGTCTAAGGTTCTGGTGATGTGACCAATTGTCCTCTGGACTCTGGCCCTCACTTCAGGACAGGAACCATCTTTGATTCCCAATGCGCTCCTTGCTGGGTGCATCTGTGTAGTTTCTTTTCTGGGACCTGCCATGATCATGCAGACAGAAGCCCTGTGTCATGGGAATCTTCTGCACAGGGAATTCTGCCACTGCCCTTCCAGTGAGAATGGAGCTTACCTCTGATTCTTGGCATGGTCCAACTATTCATCCAGAAGGCAGGGATGCTGACTGCATGAGGGTCAGGTGGCAGTCCCTGGGAGCTTAGAGTGAACAAATGGTACTGCTGACCTTGGGAGGCAGGAAGACGATGAGAAATGAAGCTTGTGGTTGATTCATGAGTCTCCAAGTAAGTCTGGGTACAATGGAAGCAAATTATGCATAAATAAGCTGGTGATTAGATGTATGATCATTAGTGCCTGAGCTACAGTCCCACACATAGTTTACTACAAAGTTAACTCACTAAGGCAGTCAGCATAGCCTTCCTGTGTATACCTCAAATAGCCCAAGTTCTTATGCTCAGAGTGGCTCATGGACTTTGAAATATCCTTCTGTATTGGCTAAAGACTCAGGAAATGTAGTCCTTGGTGGGATGGACACACAGCTGTGCACAGCAAGATCTAGGATCATAGCAAAAGCAGGTATTCAGGTATCTCCCTGGCTGGGACTGGGGCTCAGTGGGGAGCACTTGTCTATGTGTAGGAGGTAGGTCCTGGTCTTACCTCCAACACCACCAAAATTAAATCAAATTGATCACACTTGCTTTTCAGAGAACACACAGAGTTAAAGTGGTATCCATGGTTTGATGATTTGCTATTGTACTTGTACCTTTCTGGTCATAGTCTCTAGCCTCTATAGAGATAGTTCACTAGGCTCTGATCTGGAAGACTCTTGTTCCCAGAAACACTTCAGTGAGGGCCCTAGTTTAAAGATTATTTAGACTAGAGTCCTAGTTTAAACATTATTTTCTCTGGTTTTCCTGAAAGCAGTAAGATACATTTACTGTGAACCTTTGCCAAGGGACTTATATGTGAGGTCAACATTAGCAAGCTAGGTAGGACTTTGGCAGGTACTACAGCATGCTCCATATCCATCACCCTAGCTTATGAGAGAGAGAGAGAGAGAGAGAGAGAGAGAGAGAGAGAGAGAGAGAGAGAGAGAGAGAGAGAGAGAAATATACACAGCAGCAACTCCAAAGGGAATGCAGTGCCCCTGGGGCTGGGCTGGGTAGCCCCATAGCAATCCATAGATTGATCTACATTGAATCCAAGTTCAAATAGGAGCTGGATCCGAAGTTTCAGAGTGCAAGATTCCCAGACTTCTCTGATCTCACTGTCTCATCTCTGAGACATCTCCTGTAGATGCTGCACATGGTGAATCAGCTGATGGATGATCCATGCTGCTGATTTCTGAACAATATATGCTACTACCTAGCGACCAAATTGTTAACACCTCTGAGATGTTCCCATGAGATTTTTGAACTGATATAATCCCTGGTTGTGCTGGTGACACCTGTGTATCCGTTAGCAACTTTGGAAACTGGAGCATGTAGCTTGAGATGCAGAAGAGTCAGACACAGACCTGTCTTCTCTAGGCTTAATGTGCAAGCCACACAAAATTACATGGGAGACAAGCAAAGTTTATAACGTGAGCCAAAGCAGGAAGGAAACATAGAAACTACCCTGAAGTCACATCAGGGTTTCCCACTCACAGTGCTTGTCTCTGCAGATATTGGAAGCTGTAATGCTACTCCAGTGGGTGAACAAGGGCACTGAGAGGCAGCTAGCCCATGTTAACTAGATCTCTGGATGGGTAGTTGTGGTTGACAGCACTGTTTGAACATAACTTTTTCATTTGGGGAAAACGCAAAGAAAGGTCCTACAAGAGGAAGAACCAGGATATTGTGCACATTCCCAAGAGCAAGAGGTTAAGAAGAGACCACAGCAGAAAGGAAGCAGAAAGGAAGAGGGAATTCAAGCTCAGAAGAGGCCTGTGATGTTTGGGTTTCTGAGCAGAAAATGTGGCTTAACTGTGTACTGGAAGGCTCCATTTCTCTATGATCAGAAATAGGTGGTTGTCTTACAATAGGCCTGGTCTGTCCTGTGGAGGGACAACAGTAGTCAATGCTCCCGACCCAGCACTGCAGAATGTTCAGGAAGTGGGACAGACCTCAGGAGCTTCCTGTTGAGATTTATCTTTGCTCATCATTCATTCATGATGTCATTCTTTATCTCCATCAGCCAGCATCATGCCTAAAACCAAGTGATAGATTCTAAGATTCAAGATGTCAAAGACAGTCCCAAACTGACACAGATCCAGTGAGTTTTAGAGGACTCAGTATATAATGGACCCTGAGCTAGCCACAGTGTCCACAAAAAATATACAATCATCTCTTGCTTGACCACAAAGAAGTCACAGTTTGTAAGCCAATAATTACAACCAGATATAACAAGGGTGTGACAGATGGACAGACAGCAGGAGGTACAGGGTGTGAAAGAGTGCGGTGCCCAGAGCAATCTTCACCTGATGTGTTGACAACAGTAGCAGGAAGCAGAGTGGCTGAGCGCCACTTTCAGGAAGTAGCTCAGGTCTGATGGGCATGGCAGCTAGACCAGGATCGAGAGCCATCGTGACAATAGGGTTTAGAGCTCATAAGACCCTTGAGGACATTTTGAAGGACTTCTGGCAGTCGGAGGAGACACATGTCAGGAGACATTCCAAAGCAGTGGATTTTATTTATTACTGTGAGATTCTTTTATAAAACTGAAGAACAGCAAGCATGGAGGAGTTCTCCTACTAATAGTAGGAGAAACTACTATTAAAAACTACTATGTAAAAGAAAATGAAGGACACATAGAACTCGCAGGGCTAACAAGGTCCTTTCTTACACATTACCCTAAGTGAGTACTAGGTGTTTCAATTTGGGGTGATCATAGTAAAGCTCTGGCACCTAGGAACAATACAGGGGTTCAGTAATGAGACTATGGGGCACCAAGCATGAGGTCTTTGTGCACTGCAAACTTGAACTGACCAGAAACCCAACTCTGAGGAGAAGATGTAAAATAAGTTCCCACCACAGAAATCCTAATTCCACCAACCAGGGTGCAAAAATTTTGATAAGAGGAGGAAGAGAAGGAGGAGGAGGAGAGAAGGAAGGAGAGAAAGAAAAAAGAAAAGAGAAAAGAAAAGAAAAGAAAAGAAAAGAGAAAATCTTCAGAAGAAGGGCTCTCTGGAAAAGCAAGGTACCATTCTGTACTTCATCTGAGAAGCAAGTAGAAGTCCCTCAGGATAGGAAGCCAGCAGCCACACCTGGCAGCAGGCCCCGTGGCACCAAGCGCTGCCCGCTGTTCACTTCTCCGCCAGCTCGTTAATCACAGCCTGTCAGTGTAATTTCAGCGAATGTTTATCTTATTTTCTTTGTGTAATCCAATTACTTTTGTTTTCTTCCGCAGGTCGGGGATCTCTTTTCCAGCATCCTGTCACTTGGTCCACTTTAGACGAGGACAATTCAATTCATTATCATTAAGTGCCAACTTTTAATACCACTTTGGGGGGAAAATGAGTGAAAGAAAATCCACCAGGCACAGCCCTGGCCCAGCATAGAGGGAGCGAGCTGTTCTGAGCACCTGAGTGGTGCAGAACCACAGTCCTCAGGGCCCCTAATGTCATTCTGAGCCTGCAGCTCATTATCACTCCATTGCCTAGCAGCCCCTACCCCACCCTTCACACACACACACACACACACACACACACACACACACACACACACACCCATCAGGATGAGAACTGAATTCTGTGTGCCACTGTTGGTATAAGAGTTGGCGGGGACATCAAAGGAGCAGGCTGGGCCATGAATGTGCTTGCTCAGGTATACTTGTGTGCTAGTATTCAAGTGCACACATTTGCGTGCATAAACAAGATATTACAACCCCATTTCGAAAACCCCACTTCTGTCTTACAACATGTGCCAGTTGGAGCCTCAAGGTCATGGGCAAAGGCGAAGGCTGGTCTGCACGCCTGCTGTCTGACACCAGTGAAGGAACGGAAGCAGCCCAGCAGCTGTCCAGACGGCAGGGGAGCAAGGCTGCTGTAAGCTCATGCTCCCTTCATTCCTCAGGAGCAGGTGTGTGCCAAGAGTCATAGCCACTGTGGCACTCTGGGATCTCACTGTTGCCACTTACCCTTTTACTATTGCTCGGAGGAAAAGTTTGCATTTACTGGGGTCCTGGTTTACCTTTCTGTCAATGTCCTGAGGGGTCCATAGAGCTGGGTGTGTCACTGCTGATGGAGTGGATTCACTGCATAGTTGTACAAGCGTCTCTGAGTTCACTGTGAATTGCAAAGTCCTCAAATGGAAGAGGGACAGGTATAAACTTGAGGTTGGAAATGGGGAGGTGATTCAGGTGGTAAACTTTCCGCCACTTGAGCACATAGACCTGAGGTCAGACGCCCAGCACTCACGTAAAAGCTGAGCATAGTAGCACTTTTCCGGAGCCCTACAACTGGGGAAGCTGATAAAGACAGACTTGGCCAGTCTGCTGACTCAGAAAAATCCAGGATCAGTAAGAGATCTTTCTTCAAAATAAAAGGCAAAGAACAATTTAAAAAAGAACTTGACATTGACATATGGTCTCCACACAGATATGCATTCACACACAGGAGCTTACAAATACCTCTCTCTCTCTCTCTCTCTCTCTCTCTCTCTCTCTCTCTCTCTCTCACACACACACACACACACACACACACACACACACACACACACACACACTAACATGAGATCTAGATGGAAGGACCCTGCAAATGTCAAGCAATCTTGGTTCACTCATAGAATTACAGAAAGCAACTAGCCTTCCATGATCAACAAAATGCAGGAAACATTGAATCTGAAATTTCAAGATAATGGCTTACCTGGGAGAAAACATCAGAGACCCATGCAGCAGAATGACAGAGGACTATATCCAGAATCATGAGGGCTGGAGAGATGTCTCAGTGGTTAAGAGCACTGGCTACTCTTCCAGAGGTCCCGAGTTCAATTTTCAGCAACCACATGGTGGCTCACAACCATCTGTAATGGATCTGGGGTCCTCTTCTTGTGTGTCTGAAAACATTGACAGTGTACACATATACATAAAATAAATAAATTAATCAAAAAATATCCAGAATCATAAGGCTCACCACGAAAGGGTGAGTTTGAAATTGCCTCTACACTCAAAAGTTTAAGATGAAAATGAGAAAAGGCTAAGTAATGGTTTGCATCAGTTAAACACTGAATTATGGGATATTACTGAACTATTCATCACCCAGAAAGAAGGAACTCTCTTTCAATAAAGGTTTGTCAATGTATGTGGACATGTTTGTGTATGGCCCAAAGCCCAGACAGTGAAGGGTTAATACATTTCCACCCTGATCATCCACGCAGTCAGCAGCCATCCCACCAGTCAGCCCTGAAGGACTTCTTTGTGCTGTCTGCCTGTGCCCTGACATAACAACTTTTGCCTGAATACCTGTAAGCACAGACACTTTTCAAAAAGAATATGCTGCAGCACATTAGAATCCAAGGTTTCCATTCACTTCTATCTGCCACTCTTTATGACACTAGAAGCAGCTTGGACTCCTCCCATGTCTATGAACCCCATGAGGATGAATAAAGCAATGTATTAGAAAAAAACATTGCTACTGTAGAAGGCACAGAAGAGTTGCATGAAATGAGTATTTGGGTGTATTTACTTCCCTTTTAACATAAAGATGAAAAAAATGGTCTAAAGTATTTTGGAGAAAACACACCGAGGAACTTAGATGCATAGTTAGATCCCCAACAACCATGTTCATATTAGAGTCCTGATTCTGAAGACAGGGCTGAATTTGAAGAGGAGGTGACCCCCCCAGAAGACCACCTTCACTGAGCACTAAGCTACGGACCCAGGCTAATGTATCATTCCTGTTAATACTGTTGGGTTTTCTCTGCTAGACCATGGAGTGAGGTGCACATGGAAATCCTTGCTTTGGTAAAATACTGCTTATTCTACTCAGCTGTTTTTCTGTTTTGGATTTGACTAGTATGTGCAAATGAAATGAAAATTTTCAGTGACTTACATTGTATTATTTAATATCAATTTTTTTTAAAAAGTGCACCATAATAATTTACTTGTGTTGTTTTTGAAGCATCGTTTTCCTTTAGATTAATTTTTCCCAGAAGCAGTTTTGAGTTCTGCTATAAAACAACTTAATCAGGTACAGCACAAGAAGGCCTGCCATTATTTCCACTGTCAATCACAGATACACAGAAAGCTATTCCCTGCCATGTTGAACACAGCATTTGTCTCCATTCCATAGTTTCTCTCCTTTTTCAAACATGTTTGCAGCCACCTTACATTAAAGCTCACAGTGATTGTGCCATAGGGATGAATGTGGGGACTCCAGTAGGTTGGATGATAAAGTAGAACCCTGTTATTGGTGACTTAGTCCTTTGGATATGGCCCTCTTCACAGCTCTTTCTTCATGGTGGCACATTGGGGACCTGCCGAGGTGTCCAGCCTTTGGCTAGCACTCTTGTAGAGCCAGTGTGGTGGAGGCAGGGAGGAGGCAGTGTTCAGACTTTCCTTGGAGTTCTAATGTGGACTCAGAGCTTGATTCTGATTCTGAACTGTGTCTATTCTGCCCTCCCTGTTACTAACATCTGGGAAGCAACTGTAACTATCTTTTTCTTGATCCTCTTGAGTCAGTGTAGAGATCTGAGATGAGCATGGGCATACCTGTTCTCCCAAGCAGTGGACCTGGAAGGCGATTGAGTCATGGAGTCTCTGCATGAATTTGGTTTTATGAAAACAGCAACATGGTATCTTGCTCCCCACAGAGGGCTTATAGACATTCCAACAGGCACTAAAGGCTCCTCCTCCTCCTCCTCCTCCTCCTCCTCCTCCTCAGGCATTACACAGCCACATGCTAAAGCTCTGCATAGTCCCCTGGATCTGAGCATAGGAGAGGCACTGGGCTATACATGAATCAGCAAAGAGAATAACTGCATCTGCCCAGCTCTTGACTCTGTCAAGGTATATAGGAAGCCCGTGAGAACAGGGAGAATTCCAGATCTCAGTAAATTCTATAGGCAACCCAGGAGAACAGAGTATTACAGATCTCAGTAAATTCTATAGGAAACCCATGAGAACGGGAGTATTACAGATCTGAGTACATTAGAACAAGAGATGGTATGTCTAGCTTCCTAACTTTCGGGGAGGGAGGAAACGGGAAAGGGGAAGTGATTTGGAATGTAAATTAAAAAAATAAAATAAAATTAAATTAAAAAAAAAAACAATAGCTAAACCAAAACAAGTGACATAATACAAAACAAGAACAAAACCAAATACTTCTTTAAATATAATGTCTTTTTACTTCTCACCAAAGGAACACTGGACTGGATTGTCTTTTCTGTGTGTACTGATTGAACAGTGGAAGTGGTCTCATTATCTTCTCCACCAACTTCCTGTTGCTTTGTGAAGACTCTGACATTATTCCCTTACCTATTCTCTTGTCTGATTCCACTCCTGTTTTCTTGAGACAATATCTCACTGTAGCTTTCCTTGAACTTACAGCAATCCTCCTCCACACCTGGATACTGAATATTTCTTAATAAGATTCTCATGTGTTCATTTTGATTCCCTCACGACATTCTATGAGTTGTATTTGAGAGCACAGATCCTAAATGTGCTTCTACTTTGCACAGTAATCAAAACAATACATTTAGGTTACAGAGTATTAGCCAATAAAACACTACCTAGACTACAGAAAGGGAAGCCCTAATGAAACCAGCAATGAAAGTCCAGGTTACAGTTGATCTGCAGACACACAGGGTTATAAGGAGCCACTGTAAATGACAATATGCCCCAGTAAATGCTTATAATCATATGCCACTCAGTATTGGCCTGTATGTGTGAGCTTGGCTGCTTCATGTTCATTCACTCTGATGGTCTACAGAATCATACCACACTGTGCCATTCATAATAAGGCCTATGCTGTTTCAAAAAAAAAATGAAAGACCGTTTCTCATCTGATACTTCAGGCAATCTCATAACTGTAGGTACCTATACAATAAAAGGAAAGTTGTACACTTCCATCCATAATAACTTAGAATAAATATTCCTACTCTGAGTGGAAAGAGTGGGGACACAAGGAATGATAAGAACAGAGCAGGATTAAAACCCCCAAACACTCCACCCTGAAGATCCATGTCCTGCATCTGGGACTAGAACTGAATTTTCTGGTCTCCAGTAACCTTGGGTAATCTCACCCCTATAACTCTACTACTGATAGCACAGAAAGTCTCTCTTGAACTTACTTCATGACACCCTTACAGCTTTCCTTGGTAAACATGGTGGAGCACCCCATCCTCCTGTGATCTCGATTGCTTCACTTTCACAGATTCACATGGTAGCATCCCAGGGTCTCTGTTTGGGATCTTTAACTGTAATACTATTGCCTGACCTCAGTGACTTTCTAGAGGCATGGTGAAAGACTCCATTATTCCTACTTTTTTTTATGACTACAAACCCAGTTCTATAGGACAATGTTGCAAAATTCTCTTGCAAGCTCTGGATGGAGCTTGGTCCCCTTGGAGCACAGTTCAGTTAGCTCCTGTGTGATGACCTTGTGGAAACACTATTCTAGATCATGGTCACCAAGGAAGATCTGCATTCTTAGTCTAGGCTCTCTCCTTTCAAATAAGTTCACATTTTCACCAGCTGGATCCATTAATGGATGGGTTTTTGTCTCTGGACATATTTCCTATTGCCTTAGTATGTAAAAGAACAGTTTTCTGTAACAAGTACACCTGTTTTTTACATCTCTCTGCCCAAGTCATTTTCTCCTTTTCACTGTACAGACAGATGCACAGGAAAAGGCAGACAGGCTGCAGTCTGAATACTCTCTTGTCTTGAATTCACCAAATGAATCAGGCTGTTTATCTTTAAACTCAACTTAAGTTTATCTTTAAACAGGTTTATCTTTAAACTCAACTCAAGTTCTTAGGACATGAAGAGAACACCAGTTCTTTTGCCAAAATATCATGATGATGGTCCAAACTTAGTTCCCGATATTCACTGTGTTCCATCCTGAAACCTCCTCACCCAAGCCTCCACTCACTGTCAGTCAACACCCTTGACTTCCAAGTCCCCTTCAGAATTCCTATTAAGGTCTTCTTCCAGCTTGTTAAGCCTTTTCCAGACCAAAGTACCAAGCTCTTCCATGTTTATCTGATATCAGGAAGTAAAGGAAGGTGAATGCTTATACTTAGCTCACTTCCTCATTTTTTATTCGGTCCAGGGCCCCAAACCCAGGGAATAGTACTGCTGGCTTTTAGGGTAGCTCTAACCATTTTGATTACTTTTTTTCAAGATAATCCCTCACAGGTAAACCTGGAGGCATGTCTCCTAGGTAATTAATTCTGAGTCCTGCTATTTTAACAGTCAAGACTAATTAAGACTCTCTGTAAGATGAAAAACTCCTAAACCTTCACAATGAGGGTCAAGTTGTTGACATCATTCTCCAGACCCACCCTGAGTGCCAAGGTGACCAAAGGAAACCTTTTGGGAAGATCTCTGCCTGGTTCTGCTGGGAAGAACACCAGCTAAGACAACTGGGAAACTCAGGAGTCAAATCCAAAATATTTCAACAAATCATACAAGTCAGAGGTAATGTAAAATTTCTTGAAATATGCAACAAACTAAGTTAGAGTAGTGAATAAAAATGATACATATGCAAATAATACATGAAAAGTTAAGTGAGAAAGCAAACACTCTCTTCAAAAACAAAACAAAACAAAACAAAAAACCCAAAATCTGATGGCTTTATGGGTGAATGTTGTCGTGCACGAGAAGAAACAATACTGTCAATTCTTGTAAAGCCCTTCCAGAACATTTCTAAACACATTCTTAATTTCAGCCAACATCCTTCTCTACCATACAGAATAAGGAAACTGTAGCAAAGAAAATTACAGCTCAACATACCCAGTGAACACAGGAACACAAATCTTCCAAAGAAAGCTACTGAGACAACAGGTGAGAAGAAGCAGTTACCATGATCAGTGGGACCAACCCAGGGAAAGCCAATGGTTTGACGGATGCTGATCAATAAATGTCATACATCACAATCGCAGAACAAAGGATGAAACCCCAGGACTGTTTTCACTGATCTGGCAGAAACATTTGACAGAATTCAACATTGTTTCATAATAAATAAATAATAAAAAGTCCCCTAAAGTTTATCAAGAAGGAAGTACCTACACACAGCCAAGGTGGTAAAACACAGGACGGTTCCTCAGTTGAAGTCACATGGAGCCACCAAGCTAAGGAGTTCTCGTCTGAGAACAGGAATGAGACAAACATGTCCCTTCTCATGGTCTCTATTTAACATGGTACTGAATACATAGCCAGATCAATTACACAAGAAAAATAAATAAGTAAAAAATTCCAAACGTGAGGGGAAGATGTGAAATTGTCTATCTGATAATGATATAATCTTAGACCTTCACTCATACATACAGAGACACATACATATAACACAGAGACACATATACTACACCAAACACACATACACATTCTGCCCATAAACACACACAGAGATGAACACATATCACACACACACACACACACACACACACACGCGCGCGCGCGCACTGAGCCCAGTTAGGACTGATGTGCAAAGCAGTACATCAGAAATACATGAGGAGTTTCATTTGTTGAGGTCATGTGGGAGTGGAGTTTAAGAAAAGGGAAGAAGGGAGGGAGGGATGATAGAGAAGGGGTAAGGAGGAAGGAATGGACAGAGAAGACAAGAGGATGGAGGGATGGAGACAAAGAGAGAAGGAAGGGAAGGATCAGAGGGGAAAGAAGGACAGAGAAGCAGGGAGGGAGGAGGGACAAATGAGGAAGGAAGGAGGAGGAAGGGAGATATGGAAAGAAGGAATAAATAAATGAGGGCAGGAAGGGGTGAAGAAAGGAGAGTGAGCCTCTTCTCCTTGGACATTTCTTGAGTCCTGTTTCAACAGCTCCATTCTGTTGGTGTTTGCTTCTGAGAAACAGACCCCAAAATGATCCATACACACTGAGGTCGCACCAACCACAGGCCTGAGGCAGAGAGCCCCGCTCTGCACTGCCTGTGTGTATCCAACAGTGAGCGCTCACCTCCTCACTTCCAGAACAGCAGTATCCTCTACCTTCTGTAGCTTGTGCTTCTCTTACGCGTAGTAGATCCATCTTCCTTCACTAGTCATCAGTGTTCAGAAAATACCATGTCATCCTTGAGCAAACACTGAAACATCCAAACCAGCAACACTAGCGATCTGATAGGCACTCCGAGAATCCCCCTAATCATGTTTAAGGTTTGCATAATTGTACACGTTGTACTGTGTCTTGATGTGTACATTTGCTCCAGTGTTCTCTCTTTTAGACTGTAAAGTAGAAGGTGGAGAAGTATCATTTTAATGATGTTTGCACAAGACTCAGCAGGAAACCTCAACTAGGGAAACAAGGTGGAGTGGAGTCATCTGGGAGATCAGACGTGCGTATTTTTTCCAAACAAACAATCCAGTGTTTGCTAGGCTGCTTCTTGACTATGCAGACACCAGAAGTCAGCATTTATTTGGTCTTACTTCACAGATATGCATCATCAACACCCCTGTCCCTTCAGAGAACACTGACAGAATGACCAGTAATATCTATATAGATATGTGCTCGGCACACAGAGTCCTTTCCCAGGTTCACAACAACTCCTGACCAGTGGGCTAACCCTGCTCTGTCAGGTCTCTGAACTGCCCAGTCTTTCTCGCTGTCTCTCAGCCTCACCAGCCTTTGTGCACACCATGCCACCTTGATCTCTCCTGAGCCCACAGCGGCGGCTTGTGTCCAGACCTGCCTGTAACAGCGGGTTGTTAGCAGTCACAGGCCCGCTTGGCAGCATCTTGAAGAGAACGAGACAAGAATGAGAGGCACGTCAGGTGTCTGGGCTGTGCCTTGCTGCCCCGTCTTGTTATTTTCCCGTGTTAGCATAAAAGAAAATTGTTGGTCATTACGCCATCCTTAACATCTCTACAATCCTTTAGTATACTGTATAAAAATCGTTAATTACTGCAATAAAGAAGCAACACCTATTCTCCACTCAGTGTCTTGGTTCTTCTTCTATGAATCTCTCCCCGGGGCCCTATAATTGCTTCAGCCAACCATTAACCCAATGCAGTGAACTAATAGAGAGTATATTATTGTTTAAATAATGCATTTGCTTTGAATATACAATTATGCTGTGTGGACAGGAATCATGAGAGGAATATAATTTAGCACAGGGCTTTGGCAAGTACGTTGGGCTTCTTGTCGACATTTTGAGGCTAGGCCAAACTCTCTGACAGTAATATACCCATTTCCTTAGACCATCTGGAACAGGGTCAGCGACCCATGAACTCTATCTTCCTTCAGGTCCCCATTCATGATCAGCCTCTGCTCTCATTGATTAGCCAGTGACCTTCATCTGTTGACTAATAATTGGAATAAGTGATCATTTCATTGCCATTGGCACAGAAAAGGTATGCTAGCCTTCGCCCAGGCTGCTGGATTTAAGTTGCATGTTGTTGATGTTTACTGGAGAATGATTATGGTCAGAGGCTGTGGGGTTATGAGATGAATAAACTGGAGACTTGACTTTGATTATTCAAGAAATTGTTATAAAATTCCTGATGGTTGCAGAGTATATCCTACCTGGGACCTACAGACAGCATACATCTTATGTGAGCTATAAATGTGGCCCAAATTACAACACCAAAACTTTGCACACTCCTCATGTAGTCAGCCTGAACAGAGGATGCTGACAAGAGTAAGCAGCTCACCTCTCCACAGAGACAGCCCAGCTCCAGTGGGAGAATGTCAGTGTATCTACAGTTTAGGTAAGAGACTTGGGCCACTGAGGTACTGATCAGCCCAGCTCTGCAAGTAGAAGTGAGAGTAGGGACTATGATGTGGAGCTCCTGGACACAAGTGGGCTTTCCTGTCATGTCTTGATGGGAACAGGGTAGCCAGAATGCTGTGGAGAAGAGTGAATGTCTGTCCTGACCCAGTGTCCACATATTCTTTAAGGAATTGCTGTTCCTTGTAACATCAGTACACAGCCCAGCTGTCGTCATTCCAGAGCTCACAGCATTAACACCATACATTCATTAGCTCAGGCACTAATTACTTGGGTTGAAATTTCCTCAATGCTCCATCCAGACTCACCCTCCACTCAGCACCTCACTCCCCTCTCCTCCTTCATTGTCTTTCATCTCTAATTTATACCCAGTCCAAGTACCTGTACCTGTGAAAATAATTCTCTCAGCCCACACAGATAATTTATATTTTCTCTTATTATATTTCACCCCATCTCTCTAGGCTCAGCATCCCTGCACTTCCAACCATTCTGATTTATTTTGTTTCAAAATCCTTTTTTTTTTAGTTATTACTTTCTGATTTGTGTCAACTGGAAATTTGATGGTTACTCCATCCCCAAGTAAAGACATCATACTTGACTGAGCTCTCTTTCTGTGTACAGAGAGCCAGGCTGTGAGATGAGACAGTGTGGCTCAACTGTAGAAGGACTCACGGAGTCTGCAGAGAACTCAGTATGAAGAAGGCAGTGGGTGCGTGTCCTACACCAGGTGGTCTGCTGGTGGCTAGGCCTATGGAGACTTCCTCACTATGGAGGCAGTGTTGTAAGGAGCTCAGGCTGATGCCAGAAGCCTCTCTAGTATCTCTAGTAAAAGGAATATGTATGGAAGAATAGCAGCATGTTTCAGAGTCTGGAGACTCCAAAGTAGATCCTCAAGCTACATATAGAAGGTTGGGGCAACCAGAGAGTCCTAGGTCATATTGTTTCAGATCAGATTACAGAGAGAGCAAAGTAGCCAGTGTATTAAGACAACATGACTAACCAGAGCCCAGAGATGAAGAAATCATGAGGTCATTGGCAGTGAGATATAAGGTTTGGGAGCTGGCAGTGGGTGGAGGCATCCCACCTGTGTGAAGCAGGTTTTGCATCCACAGGCCCTGCTGGATGGTGCTCGTCACAGAGCTAGGGAGGAAGAAAAGACCAAGAGGAGAGCTTCACATTGCAGACACTACGCATGTGAAGTCCTTTAATATTGCCCCAAGTTGACAGTCTATCCTGGCCAAGTGCCAAAGTGACAAGAAGGGGAGAAGACCAGGCCAGTCAAAAAGTGTTCAAAGTAAAATGCAATGTCACATTTAATTTGCACTTTAAAAATCTTCATAAGACTTCATGGGTGAGGCTTCTGACCTTTCTAGGAACATACTCTTGCAGCAAACCCTGTTCCTCTGGCTTTTACGTGCCTCCTTTCTACAATGATGTCTGAGTCTTACGGACAGGATATATGTTGTACATTGTATCAGCTGGGACTAGGACACTTTGATTAGTTGTGGTTTTCTCTAGTGGTCTCCATCTATCGCAAAGAGAAATCTCCTTGATCAGTGTAGTTGGGAGTTATGCTGGCTTAGTAAGACCACCAACAGATATGCTGATGTGAAATGGGCAAGCTCAGGAAGAGGCCTCTGGGAGAGCAGGGAATGCTTCTAACCACTTGAGCAATCTCTCCGGCTCAAGATTTTGTGTTTTGTAATGTTCTTGATAATGTTTTCACTGCATTTCTAATAATGTCTTCTTTTGATTGTCATGTTCTTTTTAGAAGCTTCTTGAGTTGATCATACATTTGTGCTTTTATTCCTTTGGAAATGTTCTGTGCTAGTGCATTCACCTGGTCTCTGTAGCCTGATGATCTCACTCGCCCTTGAGCACTCCTGCATACTTTAATAATAAACACTGGGTGATTAGCCCATACTCTTCAGGAATGTTGGTGCTGTTCTGAAGGGCTGTGGTCCTCTCAACCCAGTTGAGAAGAAACCTCAGAACACAGCCTGGTGCACCTGAACATTTGGTTCAGAGAACAACATCCTTTCACTTTTTAAATTTCTCCAGTGTGCAGGGTCTTTGTCTATAGTCCCCAAGCCTTAGTGCTTTCATGGACCAGACTTGCCTGGTAGGTTTATTTAATTTATACCTTAAGTACATGCTGTTTGAATTTTCTGTGATCTACTTACTGTGTTTTTAAATTTTATTAATTTTTCTTTTACTTTCTCACTCCAGGTTTATTTGCATATCACAGATCTAGTTTCTTGAAGCACAGCTTTAGGTATAACTAGCCTGGCTTTACTTCCTTTTAAAATCTTACTACATTTTAATTTATTTAAACTCCGTTGTCAGAGGTCACATGCTATAGCCACTTATGGAAGTCAGAGCACAACTAGGAAGAGGTGATTCCTTCCTCTGCTATATGTATGGGTCCTGGGAATGGAACAGACTGTGCCTGGTGGCATCTTTACCCACTGTACCATCCCACCAGCTATTTCCTTCCTTTGAAAACGTGAAAGTCTAAAACCATTTGTCCACATTATACAATCCTTACGTCATTCCACAGACTGTGGTATGTCCATGAGTTACATGTCCTTGTTTTATTTTTTTAAGGTTTTCTAGATATAATTTATAAAACTTTAGGGCACAGTTCAATGATTCTTCACCATTCATATACTTACATAATGATCACCACAATTTAGTCATAGGAGTGCTGACCCAAATCTCCCTGTGTGCCCCTTAGCACAGCGCAGAAACCCAACGCTGCATGGGCAACTGGAAATGTACAAGTGGGCAAACTAGAGAAGTGCACACAGATGTCCATGTATATGCATCTGCTCATCATGTGTTTATGTGTGCATGTGTAGATGCAAGCATGAGTACATGTGCACGTATGTGTGCACCTGTGCAGGATCTCACCAAAGGATGTGTTTTTGCATTGATACTGCAGCCTTCAGCAGGACTATGCTCCTCCCTGTGGATGGCATCCAGTCTGGGCTGTACACCCGTGTGCTCATCAATGATGGGCTCAGAATTATTCCAGTGCTTTGATGTTGTGCACAATGCTGTGGGTAGAGAAGCTCCATGAAGACCATCAGTCTTGATTCTCTTAGCTGTAACCATGGAAGCAGCATCACTTGGTCACAAAGTCACATTTAGGACCTTAAACAACTGCCCAACTGTTACCCAGCACTGACCTTTGACACTTCTCTAGCAGTGTGCAAGGGTTTGATTCCTCATGTCTTCACTGGCACCCAACATTGCCAGCTTATAACATACTACTACTACTACTACTACTACTACTACTACTACTACTACTAATAATAATAATAATAATAATAATAATAATAATAATGATAATAATAATAATATAATAATGAATTATTTGAATAATGAAATGCAGTTGATTTGCATATCATAGGTCTAGATTCTTGAAGCACAGCTTTGGGTATACTTTGAAGTTTACTTAAGTGACTGCGTAAGGAACACATAGATTTCCTACAGCTCCACACTGCCAGCATCCCCTTCAGAGTGGTGGCAGTGGCAGGTGCTAGTTCTCCACTGACACAGGCATCTGAAGCCTATGGCTTGCCCTAAGGCTCACTAGGATATTGTAAATGAAGACAGATGTCTAATGCCATGGATCTAGCACAGTGTCACGCATAGAGACTGTTCTACCCTACATACTCTGTGTGCTAATTCCCTGTAAAGCCAGGTCACCACTCACCTCCTTACTGTTTCCATGGTTCTGCATTCCTTTCCTTCAAATTCAGTTACATGTGCTTATAGTTCTCCATGCCTTCTTGTCTTATGGTTCGGTGGCTCATTTCTCAGCATCACAGAGCCTTCATGTAGACTTGCTGTCAGTTCTCAGTAGATGCCACGGTTTGTTCATTAGATTACTGTGTGACTTTTCAATTATGAACAAAGCTGCCATCTACATCCACGTGCTGTTTCTGTGAGGCCTGAATTCTAGGTATGATTATGGGGCTGTATAATAACAGTATCCCTAGTTTTGTTAAATGTTATAAGTGTATCCTGAAGCAACTATACTGTTTTGCGTTCCCACTGGCATGGCTCCATAGTCCACTCACTTTTTATGTCAGTATCTCATTGTTTGGAATATTGCAACTTTGTGACATATCAAATCAGGTTGTACAATGTCTCAAGCTTTGTTTTTCTTGCTCAAGATTTCTTTGATTGTTCAGGATCCCATTGAATCTGAGCCAATTTTAACAATGTAGACACTTTAACAATATTCTTTCAATCCAGGGACTCAGTGTATCTTCCCATACATTTACATTTTAATCACAAATGATTTTTATTTTTTTATATAAAGATGTATACCTCCTGGATCAAATCTATTTCTATTTTATTCTGGTGCAACCAAAATAGACTTGGTTTCTTAACTTCTTTGTTATGCTGTTTTGCTGGTCTTGTGTGGGAATGTAGTTGATATTTGCCTGTTGATTTCTTTGTTGACAGCCAAGACTGTCTCAGCCCCCCTCCAGAAAGGACAAAGGAAATCTAATTCCATGTTCTTGCCCAGGTGAAGACTTGGCAAGGTCCAGGCTGGGGCAGGGGCCAGGGCTTTGAGGGAGTTAAGGTTTTGGAGCCTGGAAAGTTGGTTTTCCCTCTGAAGAGACTGAAGTCATCATGCCCAAGACTCCTGTGTGCTTGGTCTCTGACATTCTTGAGAAAACCTATGTTCTTTTTGTACAACATTGCTTGATTAGCGTCTTGCTGACTAAATTCCATTGTATGATGGGGTTTTGTTGATCCTGTTCCTTTTTCTCTCCCACACATAATATATATGATGCTCTATTTTTAAATAAATTTCCTTACATGACCCATAAGCTTGTGTGAGACATTCTGATTCCAAACTTTCCTATTTTCTCTGTCTTCCCATCCCCTGATCCTCTTCCTTAAGACTGGATCTTCTGGTCCAGGTCAATTTTGTATGTTGCAACTTTATTGATTTGTCTCATTTTTAGCGATTTTGTGGTGAAATCTTTGTTTTTATACACCAGCTCCTATTGTGAGAAGAGGTGTTTACTTTTGTTAATCTGAACACGTTTCATTTATTTTGTCTTCTTGCTTAATTGATCTGTCTGGTATTTCTAGTTACACATTGAGCAGAACATGCCAGAATGATTACCCTGGCTTGTCCCTGATCACACAGGGAAAAAGTTCTCTCAAACTTTTATAACCAAATGTGACTTTAGCCTTGGATTTGCTGTATGTGGCATTTATTGTGTTAGATGCATAACATCAGTGCTTATTTAGGAAGAACTTCTACCAACAGGGCATGCTAAGCTTTTTTACTCGTACATTCTGTGCCTGTGAGATTCTTACATGGTTTTGCCCTCATATCTGTCCATGTATCCATGTCTTTCTGTTAACTACTCTGTGGTCTTGATCTCTCATCTGTTATCTGGCCTTATTCTTACATGATATTATTATTATAACTACTACTTATTATTATTATTGTAGAGAAGGTGTCTGCTGACTGTCTCATCCTTTTTGTGTGTTTCAGATATTTATAGGCCTCCACAATTTTATTCTTCCAATAATCTCTAATTTTGCTATAGCTGAGAATTATGTTCCATGTGATTTTAATCTTTTAAACATTTCTACTTATGGTTTGGTACATGGTCAAGCCTAAAGAATACCTGTTTCAGCTGTGTGCTTGAAAGACAAGCCAAGCTACTGCTTAGGAGAAACTTCCAAATGTATCAGTTAATCATCTGCCCTTAAATATTCTCTCATTTTATACTGACAGTGGGCTGTTGACATCTCCATCCATAGCTGTTGAGTTGTCCTTATCTCTTGTGAGTCTTTTGAATTTTACTCCATGTGTTCAGGGTTCCATCGTATACTTGCTTAAAGCCATTGTATCTTCCTGGCATTTCATCGAAATATTCTGCTTCTTCTCTAGGTCATGAGTGATTTCGATATTTTTTTATTTGAAAGTCTGTTATTTTTTCCCTGACTTTATAACCTCGCTCTAGCTTTCCAGTTATGACCATTTGTCATAAGTTTATATTCATTCAGGCAGTCGTCCTGGGCAGCACAGGCTGTGTGAGTGGAGTTGAATTACAGCCCAGGTCTCTCTGCTCCTGGTGATCATTGTTAGGTAGGAAATCTGCTCTTTCTCAGAAAGAAAGAAAATATGAGATCCAAGAGTCTGACTGAGTGGACAGACATGGCTGCTCATGGTGTGGTACTCATGACAAGAGGAGGCACAAAAGACAGAGAAGCTAGCCAGTCAGGCTATTTCTACCTAAATCAGTACTCTGGTATGAAAAATATAAAGATTAGATTAATTAACCAATATCTATGAATATGCTACTAACATGAGAAATGTGAAGGACAATATAAAGTATTCTAGAAAGTTCTCCTTAACAGTTGAAACCTCGGGGCTGGAGAGATGGCTCAGCAGTTAAGAGCACTGACTGCTCTTCTGAAGGTCCTGAGTTCAAATCCCAGCAACCACAGCTCACAACCATCTGTAACAAGATCTGACACTCTTCTGGAGTGTCTGAAGACAGCCGCAGTGTACTTACCTATAATAAATAAATAAATCTTTAAAAAAAAAGAATTGAAACCTGTCATATGGGCAGGTGGCACACACCTTCAATATTCAGGAGGCAGTGATGGGCATATCTCTGTGAATTTGAGGCCTGCCTGGTCTATAATGTGAGCTCCAGAACAGCCAGGGATATCTACTGAGACTAGATAAACAACAGCAACAGCAGAAATAATGATAATAGTAGTAGCAGCAGCAGCAGTAGTAGTAGTAGTAGTAGTAGTAGTAGTAGTGGTAGTAGTGGTGGTGGTAATAGTAAAATAGTACCTCCAAAACCACTTTTCTCAAGTCTGAATCACATACTGGTCGCTTATGCTGAGTTTAGCAGTGATGGGTCAAGCAAGTCCCTTTCTGGGAACAGCTGACCACCTTTCTTGAGCACAGCTCTTCTCTGCAGCTGGGACTTGGAAAAGAGAAATTAATTTATTAATGCAGTTCTTTGGGTGTGCAAAATCTCATGGTGACGTGTGTAATGAGCCTCTCCGTAAACTGAGGCTGGAAGACTCATTATAAAGGTGTCCTCAGGAGCAGCCAGTCGGGGGAGCCATGTGTGGCCTGATAATGAGGACATGGTGACAGGTGCGGGAACAGGCCTCCTAGCTGCAGCTGGAGCAGCCTGTGCTGCACAGAAACCCAGCTTGTCACTGGTGCTCCATGACAGAGGGTGAGCTCCTCTCCCTAGGAAGAGTCACACCCATGTAGAGACCCCAGTGGATCTACATTTGTGTGTAACTTCAACAAAATCTTTCTGAAAACTCCTTTCTTAGAGTCTCCCACTTGAACTGTCTTAGGGCAGTCTCTTGGCAGTCTTGAGATTTAAACACAAAAGTATAAGAAAACAAAAGTCTCCTGCATGGTTTGTGTGCGTTTTCTCTCTCTCTCTCTCTCTCTCTCTCTCTCTCTCTCTCTCTCTCTCTCTCTCTCTCTCTCTCTGTGTGTGTGTGTGTGTGTGTGTGTGTGTGTGTATTTGTGTACATGCACAATTTAACAGTGCCCCCATATATCTTAGAGGAACAGCAACTTGGCAATAGAAGCCCATGTTCTGGGATATGATGAAAGGTGTTCATTGCGTCCAAGTTTACAAAGTTGTGAGCTGTGAACCGTTTTCCCCTCTGAGACAGGAAGATAACTAATGGGCTTTCCAATGAACTAGTCAGCCTTGTAAGCAGGAGCCTGCACCTGAACCCTCAAGCCTCCGTTTCCTGCTTTTGTGAAGCAGCTAGTTTCAGTGATGGCTTAGCACACAGTGAGCAAGAGATTCTGGTCTTCGTAATTTCTTAAACTCTTCAATCCTCAACAAGGTCTCCTTGGTTCTTCCCACTGTGTTCAAAGTGATCTTTGAGTTAGGCCTTCTAGTTACCAAGTTTTGGGATTATACTGGACAGTTAACACAGCCCATCATTCACTGGGGTTTCATCCTTAGTAATAACTAAAATCCAAGCAACAGATATTTAAGCTACTTCGCAGAGACAGTAGGAAATGTAAGGACTCTGTGAGATGAAACTCTAGGAAGCTCCTGTGATGTTTCACTGCTAAGGCTTTGGTTTGAGAATCAGAACAGTCAGGAATATGAAATTTGTGGAAGAATTCCTGTAGTTGTGATCAGTGAAACCTGAGCCACATTCAATCATTAAAACATATTGTTTAAGAGAGCCAAGTAACCCTGTTAAAAAATGGGGTACAGAGCTAAACAAAGAGTTCTTACCTGAAGAATATCTAATGGCTGAGAAGCACCTAAAGAGATGTTCAACATCCTTAGTCATTAGGGAAATGCAAATCAAAACAACCCTGAGATTCCATCTCACATCAGTCAGAATGGCTAAGATCAAAAACACAGGAGACAGCAGTTGTTGGCGAGGATGTGGAGAAAGAGGAACACTCCTCCACTGCTGATGGGATTGCAAGCTGGTACAACCACTCTGGAAAGCAGTCTGGCGGTTCCTCAGAAAACTGGGCATGACACTCCCGGAGGGTCCTGTTATACCACTCCTGGGCATATACCCAGAGGCTTTCCCTGCATGCAATAAGGACACATGCTCCACTATGTTCATAGCAGCCTTATTTATAATAGCCAGAAGCTGGAAAAAAACCCAGATGTCCCTCAACAGAGGAATGGATTCAGAAGATGTGGTATATTTATACAATGGAATACTACTCTGCAATTAAAAACAATGAATTCACAAAAATCCTAGGCAAATGGTCAGAACTGGAAAATATCATCCTTAGTGAGGTAACCCAATCACAAAAGAACACACATGGTATGCAATCACTGATAAGGGGATATTAACCCAGAATCTCGGAATACCCAAGACACAATTCACATATCAATAGATCTCCAAGAAGATGGAAGGAAAGACCCCTTGTCCTGGAAAGACTGGATGTAGGGGAATACCAGGACAGAGAAGCGAGAGGGGGTTGAATGGGGAACAGGGGGAGGGAAGGGGGCTTATGGGACTTTCGGGGAGGGGGGGAAACAGGAAAGGAGAAGTCATTTGGAATGTAAATAAAAAAACTTAGAAAATAAAAAAGAAAGAAAGAAAGAAAGAAAGAAAGAAAGAAAGAAAGAAAGAAAGAAAGGACAGTAAACATCGCCCCCCCAGGATCTGACTGTGTACCCCAGGTTGGTTTTGAACCTACAGTTCACTTGCTTTTGCCTCCATCCTGGGTTTGGGATTACAGTGTAAGACACAACAGTGAGTAATTGCTGATTTTCTTTGTATTACCACTTAGCTAAATTTGATAAGAACAGCAGACAAAATAATTGAAAGAAAATTAGATCTCTTAGCACAAAAGTTCACCTTGTAATGTGTATTAAAGAGCATTTCACCTCAGACAGGAAGATGACCCAGTGGGTAAAGCCTTTCCCACATAAACATGAGAGCCTGAGCTTGGATCCTTATAACCCATTTAAGGCCAGAAACAGTAGTATATGCCTATACTCTCTGCACCCCTACTACAAGATGGGGACAGAAACAGGAGAATTCCCAGTAACTTATGGGCCAGTTAACCTGGTGTAACAGAGGGGGACAATTAGAGATTCTGTCTCAAAGCAAGAGGGAAAGTAAAGACTGACACCCTAGGTTGTCCTCTGATTGTCACACATGCACAGCTGACACATGCATACCTGTGCTCACAAGTAAACTTGCACACACATGCAAACATTCACTCACATCATATTACGTGCACATAAAAGGTAAGAAAAATACCTATATTCCCAGAACAGATAAAGCATGTCAATCTCAGTGATGAGTGTTGAGTGCTCTCTCTGTGGAATGGGCTGTGTCTCCTATGAACATGTAGAGACTGACATCCATTGTGTAAGATTCTCAGAGCAAGTTGTTAGTTGTAGGTATGAAACATGTATAACATTGTATTACATGTCCATGTTAGGTAGGCTGCTTTTAGGCATACACATCAGTATGATCCAGCCTGTGTGGAACCATTTAAAGTGAGGCTCCCAATAGCACAGCCCTGCAGGTGTACTCCTATTGTAACTGTAGAAGGTTCCTCACTAGAACTGCCTGATCCCAGGTCTCTACTCACCTGATTTCCAATATCTATCAGGCTCACACTGTGCACAAAAGACTCCAGAGAAGTCCAAGGCAAAAGAATATTTAGGACTCTCTAGGAAACAGGAGAAATTGTCAGCTGGATGCTCCTCCCCAGATTAATAAAAGCCTACAGATCAAGGATGCTAGAGGCCCTGGTCCCATCCCCAGTATCTGATGGAAGAGTAAAATGAAACCACTGGAAGGCCCTATACATCTGACCTCACCTCTGACTACAACCAAGGCCCAACTGTTGCTAGAATACACATGCATGCGTGTGAACATTTAATGGGCAGTGTTTCCCTGGCCGTGATATTGTCAGGACCACAAAAAGCTGAAAAGACTTTCTTGTAGTATTTGAAAAGGTCACAAATTCATGTGGAAAGCTGCTGTCATTTGGTAGAAGAGTAGGTTTGCAGTGTATCTATGCAGATTCACGTTTGTGTCATGCAGGAGTGTCAATCAAATTGTCAACCAGTATTTGCATCAGAAGTTCATTTCACTCAGCACATAGACACTCAGCAGAGAGAGCCTAAAATAAGCTGCTATATGTATGTAAAAACACCCTACCCTATGTAGCTCCACTGAACCCCTCTCAGGAGCTGTCTGCTAATTCACCAACAGTATATCCCAAAGAGATGTGCTGCTTGGTAAGAGTAGTTTACTACTACCCCCAACAATGGGGACAGAACATAGGAGTAATGTGCCCCACTTTTCATTTAGACAGACCTTGCTAGTACTTCCTGCCTGGGTCGTTGAAGACCCTGCACTTGGGCTTTCCATGTTTGGGTTGCAAGGATCTTGATATTTTCCTGATAGGGTGCCTTGTACTGATACCACCACATCTGTTTTTCTGAAGATAGCTTCTGACCTCTGTACCAACCACTTGACCATAAATTCACTCTCATTCTGGATTCAGAGAGGGAGGTAAAAGGCTGCTGGAGATATATAAAGGCACATGGTTCCTTGTACTACTTCCCATGGGCTGACTGCTTCTTGTGAAAACACAGCTATAGAAAATGAGCTGATGATACTCCTGAGATGTTCCATCCAATAAGGCTGAGTCTGAAACTAAAGGCTGAGACAGAGTCCTGGCAGTGTCAAGCTGGCTTATGATTCTGACCCAGCAACCTGCAGGGTTGGGGGTGGACAAGGCTGGCATTCTCCATGAACATGTTCCTTGTAGTTTTCTCTGAAGAACCTTAGTTAGAACTTCATAGGGCCTGGAATACTCATCCTTGGGGAGAACCATGTTGTGTGTCTGCCTTTTCTATATTCATCTTTTGGAATTTCTGCTATTGGTATCAGTCTCAGAAGAAACTAAAGTGTGGGACCTGGCTATTGCTTGTGTGCATTTGTCCCTAACAGGTGACACAACTACCCAAGATACTGTGGTCCAAGTGAAAAGCTCCATCCTACCAACCAAGGATCTACTGATGCCAAGGTGGTAAGATGTGACCTTCCCTTGACCCCAGAGCCTGCAAGCAGTGTATGTTCCTCCCTACCTAGTAGGCAGGCAGGGACTATGATTCTGGACTGCAGATATCAGTTGTCTATTTTCCTGGTGAGCCTGAGAGACCCAAAATGGACCCATGGGGGTTTTCAGGGATGCTTTCCCACATTTTAATACAGTCGTGGCTTCTGGTATCACTTCCAGGCCAGTGCCAATAATTGCTGTAACTTGATAACATTAAAAGTTTGTGACCTACTTTTTCCCCACAATAGGCTAAACCAGTGGTTCTCAGTCCATGAGTCACAATCCCTTTGGGGTAGACATATTAGATATCCGATGTAACAGATATTTACATTATGATTCATAACAGTAGCAAAATTGCAGTTTTGAAGTAGCAATGACGCAATGTTATGGTTGGGGGTCACCACAACATAAGGAACTATATTAAAGGGTCTCAGTATTAGGAAGGTTGAGAACCACTGGCTAACACATATCCCTCCAATTCACACATTGATACTTTAAGTCCCAGGACTTCCAAATGTGGCTCTATTTAGAGGCCAGTCTTCAATGGGTGGTTAAACTAAAGTGAAATCGCTAGCATTGACTTCACTCAATGGAGGGCCTGGTGAGAAAACCCAGAACATGGGAACAATCGAGACAGCACCTGAGGACACAGTGAGAAGACAGGCCACATCTGTAAAGACACATCATCTGTTCCTCACTTTAAGCCACCAGAACAAGAGGGAACAAATGTCTGCTGGTGTTATGCTGTGGTCACCAAGCAGATAGAGACTTACAGTGATGCCTGTATGTGCATTCACATCCAGAAACTGGGTGCTTCTGCCCCTTCAAACACATGGTAGTTCCTAAGTCATACTATGAAGAACACAGAAATGTGTACCTCATCCCTTGGCAAATCAATGCATGTGTAAAGTTTCCAAAATATTTGATCAGCACATGCCAATCTGGAAAGATGTGTGTGTGTGTGTGTGTGTGTGTGTGTGTGTGTGTGTGTGTGTGTGTTTATCTAACAGCTGGGTGTGAAAGGCTAGGCACCCACCATGGGCATGCAGCTCAGAAGTCAAAGATCAGATGAACAAGGAAGCACAGAGGTCACACCCTGGGGACGAAGTATAAGCAAGACATGTAAAACCTCCCAGCCATCCAGTAGAGCCTTGGAAAAGATGACATTCATTATGTTGGTTTCATGCAGCCGGCTTGCATATTAAAAATGAAGAGAACCAGAGCAAAATCAGAGTCCAAAAAGGCCAGCTGTTTTTCTTGCTTTTGTTCCTTTGCAAAGCATCCATTGATAATCAACACACAAACAGGGGGTGGGCCCTGTGGTTAGTGCACCCTTTAAATAGAATGAGAAGGTAGAGTCAGGCAAAGCAGCAAGGGTCCCCAGTGTTCTGTGGACTGACCTTTCTGTAATTGTGCATTCTGGACAAACAGACTGCAGGCACAGGGCTGGGAAGGTCCTCCTCCCACCTCTCAGCAAAATGAGCCCCCCTTTTAAAGTGAAAAGGCATTATTGATCAAAGAGAGGGGTGGCTCCCTATGTAAAGAAGACACAGCTGGTGTGGCCCCCGTGCCTTGTGCAGGTGACACTGATGCCCCCCTCTTATTAAAAACTGGCCAGATTGCATTCCAAGTCCATCCTGCAAAGTTAATGATAAGCTCACAATAAAGCACCAACATGGATGTGAGCCTTGTAATACACCCTGATTACTTGCGTTTTCATTAGTGGCCGAGCAGCGGGCTGGCCGGATGGTATTTGACACACAGACGGATGCTCCCAGGCGCTCTGTGCAAAGCAGCCTCACTTCAAAGTCTTTGCCCTGCTGGTTTGGTTTACACCTGAGCCAATTAGCTGGGGAGATCAGAAGAAGCCTGAAAATGGAGCTGAGTCCTTATTTCTGGGTTGGCGAGAAAGTCACTTGATCCCAGGTAAAAAGATACCAGAAGAACAATAGCAGAGAAAGTGAGAGGGGATGGGAGCAGAGGGTGGCAGACGCTGTGTACACACACGGAGCCCCGGGACTGGCCAAGAACAGGCTGGAGCGAGGCCTGGCCCTCGCTCAGGGGGTTTGTTGGGCTTTTGTTGGCAACAAAGGGGCTAATTGAAACGAAACAGTCTGCAGTCTGTTTGTTGGCACATCAAATATGCTGTAAGATATGCTGATGCATGCTCCCCCTGAATTATTGAACATCACAGCTTCCAGAAATAAGACAGGCAGGCAAGGCTGAGAGAGGTGCTGACAGGGCCACACTGCTGTTTTGAAGGCCAACTGCCTTGATGCAAAGGAGCACTCCAGCACTGGGGCACTTCTGGGTTCCCCTGAAATTGTGAAAGGCACCAAACCCAGGAGAAAGAGAAGACCCAGCCTCCACCCTCTCCACAGGGAGATCCAGTCAGAAGAGAGCTGGTGTGGCATTATCTGCTGGACCAAATGTCCCAAGCACTTCTGGAACAGTAAGTAGTCTTTGGTGCTGGGGACAAGTGAAGTGGAACCTGCTGGGTCAGAGCCTGTCCTGCTGTCACTAAGCCAAAAAGACAGAAGAAGGAGCCACTGAAAGAAATGGCATAAGGACACAAGACACATTGTGGGTCATTTTAAAGCAGTTCATGAGCATGGGCATGCTCACGTATTTGTGAGCTTGTGTTCCTATGTGTGCACAGTCCTGTTGCATAGATGTATGTATACCATGGAAGGAAGAGCCTCAAATCCCAGGGGCCAGAACACTTTTGTGGAATTAACCTGAACCTTGATGCAATGCTTGGTAGGTTGAGGCGTTTTTCTCCCTTCAGTGAGTGAGAATCATACTTTTCATGCACTTTGCAAAACGATGTCTCATTGAGATCTCAAGACATTGTTCTGTCAGGAAACAAAAGACATGACAGAGCAGTTAGAGGCCACTGTGTAAACCCAGGAGCCTCTCTACAGAGCCTTAGAAAGCAGGCACAGGAGTCACTTCAATGAAAGACAGAGGAACATAGTCTAATGATCCAGGCAACACAGCCTGAAACAAGGCAGCACCAACTAGAGGTCTAAACTTCAGCCCTACATAGGGAAAATGGTGAACAAAGCAAGTGTGACTGGTGACATTGTAGTGAAGCTCCTAGAATGTAGTGATCTGGCCCTGAGCCCTCGAGACAGTGGTCTCTTGAGATCAGAAACACCGCCTGATTGTCAACTGAGCCTGACCTGTCACCCTGCACCCAACTCTACTGAGTGACCCAGTAACCTTGATGAACTGAAATGGTACATTTGATTTTCGTATGTAGAGGGAGTTTAGCCAAGGCCTTTTCTTATCGTTTTGGTAGGCACGGAGACAGACAGTTTTGGGTGCCAGGCCTTATTCAAGTGCATCCTCCGTGCAGGATTTGCTGCCTGCCTCTTCCCCAGTCTTGGAAACTGCCTTGAATATTTGACTATGAACTCTAAAGTGGCCTGGAGGAGGTGAGATGAGAGGAAATCGGAACCCAAAGCACTCTAAGGCAGCAATATACAATGGATAAGCCGAAGATGGATACAGAAAGCAAAGGCCAAGGTGGGCTGAACTGCCTCAAAGATCTACAGAGAGTGCCTATAGGGATCTTTCCTATAAGGAGAGCAACTCCTTCCATGAAGAAGAGGAGATGGAAGCTGAGGAGATGTCTTAGGCTGAGAGCCAGGTCTAGCGGAGTCTGGAAACAGCTGATGAGTGCCCTTAGATGGAGCTATAGGTCTCAGGAAAGAGTTTGTCATTCTCAAGCATTAGCTGGAAGCTGGTCGTGGAAGGATGACCTATTCAGTATCAGTAATGAACTTGGATCATCGAGGAAGAACTGTCTGTTGGTTGCATGCTCTGCATCTGGAGATCTGAGAGAAGCATCTTGGAGTCTATGCTATGAACAAAGCATAGTTGACACTAAGACAGACTACAGAAGAGGAACAGAGGAGCAGGTGAAAATTCTAACAGCCAAACAAGAGGTCCAATGCAATCATAGTAATAATTACACTAAACGTAAATGACTAAATGCCACAATAAACACTGAGATTTCAGACCAATCAGGGAAACAAGAACCAGCAGTGATCTTTCTTCCAGATCAAGAATAAACTGAACAGGGAAGATAGGAAGGGCCTTGTGCTTTCTTACCAAAGATGAAGGGCCTCCTATCATCATATATGCAGACTTTAACAAGGAGCAACCAGGAACCATTGGGCACATGTTTGCATGGTAGGAACAATGAAACACCATGAAAATGTGTCCATTGCAAATGTGTGTGAAGCCAGCTGCTGACATAGAAAGTAACGCATGCAGCAAACTGACCCTGAGCTTCAAGTTTGTCTTAAGAAACCACCAAGTGCTGTGCATCTAATCACTTGCTGCTGATTCATGGTGTCTGGGCCTCATTCCATCTTGGAATCTGTATGATGCTAGGTGTCAGACCCACTACATTTTCTGGTCTGTTTTAAGTACTCTATCCATGTAGGCACAGCTACCTCAATGTTTCTGAAACACCTTGTTTTTAATATTTTATTAACTTTTTCTAGTAGCTTCAGTGAGGCGATATAAGCTGACAACAATTGATAAATCACGGTGTCTCTAAGATCTCTCCTCCCAGCAACTACTATTTGCTCCCTGCTTCCCCTCCTATAGCTTTTGACTTAATTCACTCAGATGTTACCATGTATGAGTATAGGGAATTCCCATTGTATAGATTGCATTTAAGGTCTGCTTTTCATGCTAGTAATTAAACTTCAAGGAAGAAAAGACGCAAGCAATGTCTCCAGCACAGACATAAACTCAATAATGAACAGAATTTTTAAGAATATAGATGACGATAGATGAGAGAGAGATGATAGATATGTGGTAGATGAATAAATACATAGATGACAAATAGGTGGGAGATTTATAAATACATAATAAATAGTTTCTAATAAGTAAATAGATGATACATAGATGATCGATGATAGGTTTAGATAAATACATAGATTATAGATAGATAGCATGTAGAGATATTAAAGATAATTAAATATATATAAGATAGATGATAGGTAAATGATAAAATTGTAGATAGATGGATGATAGATAGAAAGATGATAGATTATGATGATACATAGATGATAGATAGGTTTACTAGCTGGTTTTGTGTATCAACTTGACACAAGCTGGAGTTATCACAGAGAAAGGAGTCTCCCTTGAAGAAATGCCTCCATGAGATCCAGTTGCAAGGCATTTTCTCAATTAGTGATCAAGGGGGGAGGGCCCAGCCCATTGTGGGTGGTACCATCTCTGGACTAGTAGTCCTGGGTTCTATAAGAAAGCAAGCTGAGCAAGCCAGGGGAAGCAATCCAGTAAGTAGCATCCTTCCATGGCTTCTGCATCAGCTCCTGCCTCCAAGTTCCTGCCCTGTGTGAGTTCCTGGCATGACTTCCATTGGTAATGAACAGCAATGTGGAAGTCTAAGCTGAATAAATTCTTTCCTCCCCAACTTGCTTCTTGGTCATGATGTTGTATACAGGAATACAACTGATGATTAAGGCAAACTGGCACTGGGAATGTGGTATTCCTGTGACAGCCTGACCGTGTTTTGGGGAGGACTGTGGAAGGACTTTGGAACTTTGAGCTAGAAGAGCCCTTGGGATATTAAGAGCTCTATGGGTTGTTCTGTAGGATCTTGGAAGATAATGTTGAGAACAGTATAGAAGATGGAGGCCTGGCTTGTGAAATTTCAGAGAGATTAAAGACTCTTATCAGGGCTATTGCTGTCTTGGTTATGAAGATTCTGGGTTTTTAGCTAGATGAGGCTGAAGAATCAGCTGTGATTAACAAGATATTAGAGCTCCTGCCTCCAAGTTCCTGCCCTGTGTGAGTTCCTGTCCTGACTTCCTTTGGTGATGAACAGCAATGTGAAAGTGTAAGCTGAATAAACCCTTTCTTCTCCAACTTGTTACTTGGTCATGATGTTATGTTCAGGAATACAAACCCTGACTAAAACAATAGGTGATAGATAGTGGATAGATAGGAGAGATAGATAGATAGATAGATAGATAGATAGATAGATAGATAGATAGATAGATAGACTATAGATAGATGATAAGAAAAACATAAACAAGCAGGAGTAGATAGAGAAGAAGCTGCAGAGAGATGGTGCAAATAGGTAGCCAACTACTTCTTGTAGTTCTTCTAGACTTTCTCTACACGCAGGTTCCACATGCTCCCCAGGTTAAACGCAGTATCTCTAGACAGGGTGGAGATTAGGCAGGAATAATTTCTGGAAGTCTTCTTACCATATGACATTCTTTTCAAAGGATTTTTTGAAAGAGATTTTAGTGACAAAATATCTCTGCAGCTATCAGAGAGAACTCAGTGCATTTACTCAATAATATTTTGTCTGTGTCCAGTTGCCTGAAGTTTTAACATATTTCTTCCAAGATTAAAGTCTACAGGAGAGGGCTGTGGTCCTCAACTTCCTGAACCCCAAGCTTCTTAACTTATGGTCTTTGCTTCCCCACAGTTACTTTCACCCTTCTCAGAAGGGAACAGGTTTCTATTTGGAGACAGGTACTTCACTCTCTCTGCCCAGCTCCTGCTGTTTCTACTCAGAGGCTTTCCCAGGTAACCATATCCACCTTGACAATCCATCATGCAGCCTGACCACTTCCAGCAGAACCCAGCTCCCAGTGATAGATCTGTCACAGTCACACACACACACACACACACACACACACACACACACACAAACACACACACCCAGCATCTATGAAATGATGTATTCTCACTCCACCATACATACACTGCAAAAAAAGCCCAACGGAGCTACAAGGTCAGTTCTCACATGCCTTCTCTGGTCAAGCTGCTGTGCACTCCCAGGCAGGACTGCTTACAGAACAACCACAGCCAAGTTATTAATACCTTCTAATTAGGGTTTGTTGAGAGTTCAAATGGCTTAGCATGAAGCACTTAGCATACTGGGGAAGGACACAAAGACAAGTAGCAGGAGCTGGGGGGTGTGTGGCTGATGGCACAGGAGACAGGAGAGACAGTTGTGAACCATGGATTCAAATCACACTCCTTCCTGGGCTGACTAGAATTCACCTTTTGCTGGTCCTGGTTCAACTGCCAAATCAGAGTCGCCAATCTTCCTCTTCTGTAGCATCACCGGCTTCATTCCTCTGACAGGATTCTCATTTTTACACCTGCTGCTATCCCAGGTACACAGAAATTCCATAAGGAAAGTGGGTCCCTTTAGGAATGCATTTGGGAGATTGGCTGAACAATCTACTAGGGAGAAAACCCTTGGTTTTTTGCCTTTGGGGATGGCATAGTTGTTACCATAATACAATAATGAATTTCCTCTCATGTGCTCCATAAGGGAGTTCTCACATTTTTCCTGTTGATTGCTGTATTCAGAACCCGTACCCTTCCCTAGTTTAAAGCAACTTTATGTGGCATGGGGTTAACAGGATATTTAAAGGACTGGGGAGTAGAACCCAAGTCTTATGCTGGCTAAACACATACCTTATCACTGAGCTACACCATCAGCCCTGCACGAGAAATCTGTTATGGAAGATTTATTTGAAAACACTTTTGGATTTTACTTTTGAAAAATTTGAAAATGCTTTATAAATAGGTGAACAAGTAAGTTGTGCTTTGTGTTACACATGGGCTAATCCACCCATGCATTGTATTTATGTGCATGTTGTAGTGGCCATTCCTGGTTGTCAACTTGACTAAATCTGGAATGAACTAATCAAGAATTGGAAGGCTCGGTGGTGCACGCCTTTAATCTGGGCCACACCCTCTGCTGGAGACCTATATAAGGACATTGGAAGAAGGAGGATTCACTCTGGCTTTTCCTGGCCTGCCTCATGTGACTGAGCAATTGCTGGGTCCTCGGACTTCTATCCACAGCTGCCTCGTGGAACTGAGCAACTGCTAGATCCTTGGACTTCCATCCACAAGTACTGCTGACTATTGTTGGGGAGTTGGACTACAAGCTGTAAGTCATCGACAAATTCCCTAACTATATAGAGACTACCCATACGTTCTGTGACTCTAGAGAACTCTGACTAATACACATGTCTACAATTGTGTGTCTTAAACATGTACATGTGTATACATATATGTGTCTCTATGTGCATATGAAAATAGATATGAGTTGTACATGAATATATGAGCATGTGTGTGTATGCATGTGTGCATATGTGAGTACTGTGTGTCCATTTGTGCATATGTATAGATGTGTGCCAGTATACATGTATGAACTTGTAAGACTGACAGTGTTCATTTGCATGTATGTGTATTGTTCCAACCAAAAGGATCTCAACCTGAAAACCAATAGAGGAATATAGCCCTTGGCTTGGGCCAGGCCAGTTTCTTAGGATGCTCTACTTCTTATTAGCTGAGAATGGAAAGGCCTTACCCACACTGTACGTGTGGCTCTTGATTATGGAGAAGTGTCCTGGCTTCTTCTTAGTTATCATGAGTCTAGATCCACCTCTTGGTAGACATCTAGCTGAGGATATTGCCTCTCTGAGCAGCCTGAATCTTTTACTTTCCTCCACGCTCAGCCCTTTACTTATTCCAGTTGGTCAGGGAGTCCTTGACCTGTCATCTCTGTCCCTTTGATGCTGCCAGGCTCCATGATGCCATCAACCTGACACTGTGGCCATCACAGAGCTTGCTTTGAAGGTTCCTTGTGTGGCCTCTGGCTCCCCCAGTAGACAGCCAGTATTTCATGCACAGCACCACAGCGGCCTCTGACAAATATCCCTGGTCCATGAGTCACAAGTCTCGGAGACTTTAAGCCATGTTTGGCGCATTTCAGACCAGTCTTACGCACTGTAGGTGTGCATTTAGAAGCAGGCATTCTTCCTCTAACATTGTGAGGAACTAAATACCTAAAATTCATACTGGATTTGAATTATGAGAAGAATGGCTTAACTGCAAGCATTTGGAAAATACTACACTGCTTAAATGTGTGCCGTGTGCAAAGTCCTGTGTGTACATTGAACATCATTTTATTATCATCATATATGCTCTCAGGTGATTTGTAGCTTTATAAGGCATAACAATATGCCCTCGAGGGTTTTAATATGATTTTAGTTATATCTTTAAAATGCATACACATAATATATGCACATACATATGTATACACACATGCACAGAACACATACACATGCACACACATACACATAAGTCTCCCTTGTTCTGATATGGAAACAGGCTTACTTTCTTTCTTCCCAGGGCTTAGCTCCTCCCCCTCCTCCTCCCCCTCCTCCTCCTCCTCCTCCTGCTCCTCCTGTTCCTCCTCCTCCTCCTCTTCTAGAGTACAGGAAGTCCTGTTGTATCCTCTGGTTAGTTCTGGGAAATCCATGCTTAGCCTTTTCTACAGCCAGCTGGTCATGGATTAGTTAGCTGATGGCTGCAGAGCCTGGCTGAGGAGACCCGCCTGTTGCCTCCTCCCCTTCCCTTGCTCTGGAAAATGTGCACATGCCCAAGCACATACCTTTCTAATGAGAACTCACAGTCCACCATACAGAAGTCTGGAGATCATTTCATCTTTGACTGTGGCGAGTGACCATCCCACCTCCAGCTTGCTCTAGAGCCCTGAAACTATACCCTTAAGGGATGCACAAAACCAGAGCCAACAGAGTTAGTTGACCTGACTTCTAGTTCCCCTCAGGAGCAGCATCTTCTTCAACAGATGTTTTCAAAATAATGAAGCAAAAACATACATTATTGACAATGCTGGATGCTTCCCCAGTGTGTGTGTGTCTGTCAGAACAGAACAGAGTACTCAGAAATGCACCGCTATCGTTTAGTTTGCAAAATAGGAAACACACATCCTGGTTAACTGTGGAAAGGAAGATGGAGGCCCTAGAAACCATGGGGTCCTTTGAAATGTTCCAACAAATGTTGTTCTGTGGATGATGGAGTCTCCTATGATAGGAGTGTAGGGAACAAACCTCCATTTTATTCCTGGAATTAGAAGACTTTTAAATTTACAATAGATATAGATACAGATACAGATACAGATATAGATATATTTGCAATATATATACATACATATATATATATATATATATATATATATATATATATATGCTGATGCCAAATAAGTCCTGGACTAGGACACTCTTTTATATGGCATTTATCTGAAAACACTCAGATTGGCTCTGTGTCTGGACTCCTTAGGCCTGGTTGTCCCTCATGCCATACACACACTGGTAGGTTGTACAGACTGGGGGAGCTTGAGTATATGACTTACTGCTGCTCATGCCTTTGCCACTTCCTGCAAAGCTTTGATGTGAATCTGAAGTTTCTTTTACCTCCCTCAACATCTCACTAATCCTCTCCTAGCTCAAACCAGCCCCTGCTAGCGGCCATCCCACTTTCTGCCTTCATGGTACTATTTTATTTTTCTTTCTTTCTATGACCAGCATGCTTCAATCAGTATGAACTAAACTTCATCCATGTTCAGTCTGTTAGAACTGGCTAGTACTCAACAATGCATATGTACCCCATTTTCTTCTGCTGGTGGATACTCAGGGTTAATGCATGACTGACGGAATAATACACACATTATTGTGATGGACATGGGTACACACATCCCTGGGACCTATTGCTGCTATTCCCTTAGAATAAACACCTTCAGTTAAATTGCTGAGTCGTGTGGGTGATGGCCTCCACACTGCTTTCAATTGTAGCTGAACTCATCCTTTCTCCTACTACGAAGCATAGGGCTCCCTCTTCACACTGACCTCCAACATGTGAATCTCTCATCTACTCTACTCAAAGAAAATCTTTTAGTGGTTGTAGAATTCAGGCCCACATTCTCAACTGAAATGCCTGTATGTGATCCTAAGGAATTTATAAAGCTCAATTATAAGTTGTTGAAATAAATCAATTTCCATGTGATTTTAAAATGTGGGGCATAACTGAAATTGACTTTCGGAACATGTTTTAACTTGTTTCTTCAAATTTGTGCCTGTGTCCCAGGTCTGTCACTCTAATCTCCACCACTGCCCTGCATTGCTCTCTTCAGGGTCACTTGTGAGGGGAAGAGGTAGTTAGGATGTATTGTTATCACCAAAAGGGCAGATTCTCGGGTCCTACAAGCTGTTCACACAAAAGAATGAATCCTTGAAGTTTGTGTAATGGGAACTACGCTGCCCTGGCCTTAAAGGTAAAGATGATACACCCGTTCTGTTATTTTTGAACACATAATTTCAAGGTTCTTTCCTGGTTCCAGGTGCTACTGATAAAGCCATCAGTATGACCAAGTCATCCCAGCTCTGTTGAATTTGATCTGATAGAGGCAGATGGTTAACAAAGAGAAAACCATGAGTCCTATTAAAAGCATTTGTTTTAGTTGGTGTTCAAATGCTGTGAAGAAACACCATGACCAAGAAACTCTTATAAAAGAAAACATTTAATTGGTGTCTTGCTTACAGTTTCAGAGGTTTAGACCAAATTATCAGCATGACAGGAAGCATGGCTGCACACAGGCAGATATGGTGGGTGCTAGGGGTAGTAGCTGACAATTCTACATCTGGATCTGCAGGCAACAGGAAGAGAGAGAGAGAGAGAGAGAGAGAGAGAGAGAGAGAGAGAGAGAGAGAGAGAGAGAGAGAGAGAGACTGGACCTACCTTGGGCTTTTGAAATCTCAAAGCTGGAATGCTTAGGAAAAGGAAGAACCAGGGGAGAGAAAGAGGGAGAAGGAAAAATTAATTTAAAGGGCAAAACCAAAAGAAAGAAGCATTTTATTTTGATATTAGATGGCATTTGTGGTAATGTAGATATTTGACAAATTCTGAAAAAGAAAAGCCTCCATCTAACATTTTCTGCCTTTGAGAGAACTTGGATTTTAAACATAAGAAACATTTTTATATTGGACTTGAGTCGTGGCTAGGGCACAGAGTCGTGGCACAGCCAATCAATGCCCTTTCAAACAGGAAGCGTAAACCTCACTTTTAAAATGTTGATGTGCTCAAGACTTATACTGTAAATTCTTTGAATTGAGGTAAAGTTATTGTTTGGGGAAGGTGAAGGAAATTGAAATTCTTTGAAGAGGAGACAACACTAGCCTAAAGGCTGAAAGAAGGCAGCGGCTCACCAAGCCACCAGTCTAGCCCAGGAAAGAGAGTGTTGAGTCACTGTGCTCCCCCTCTGCCTTAGACTCCCTGACAGCCCAGAAAAGGTAAGGGTCAAACAAGAAAGCCAACAAGAAGAAACTGTAGACATAAGGTCCAAAGAAGGGCGGAAGCTAGAGGCTAAATCTAAACAGTAATCACCCTGATAGAAGCACGTGCCTCCTAAAGGGTCAGTGGTAAATCTGGGTTCTCACCTGCCTATGTCTGTATTGAGATGCTCCACACACACTATGACAGAGGAGACTGAGCTGGAAGAACAGGGTCCCATCATCATGAGCAAGGCATAGCCACCGAAGCCCTGGTGCCATGGAAACCATGTGAGCTACTTCCTCTTCATCAATCTCAGCGATGAAGGGCGGCACCAGATATCAAATGTAGACAAGAAGATCCTGGTTATAAAGTTGCAGGCATGTGCCAGAAAACTGACAGGTAAGCTAGACCCAGAGCTTCACAGTGATGTGTGGAAACATTGGGGAACTTAGTCCCAACTCACCCAAGACACTGAGAACCAAGATCACTTCCTGGATGAGAGAGAGACAATCCCCTACTGTTGATATTAAAGTGTTACAATCTTCTGGAATGAACCTTCTACAAAAGAAAATTCAAAAAATAACCAAAGAGAAACTTTACAACTGAGATTAAAGTGACTTCAGAGAAGTCAGTGGGTTCATATGACATCAGCGGGGTACAAAATCAGAAACATGAAGACAGGATAATAGAAATCCCCCTAGTGACTGACTGAGAGAAGGCAGGCTGGGCACAGTTATCAGAGACCTGTGGGACTGCAGCTGTTACTCAGGTCACTGGATTCAGAGAAAGAGAGAGAGGAGAGAGAGAGAGAGAGAGAGAGAGAGAGAGAGAGAGAGAGAGAGAGAGAGAGAGAGAGAGAGCTGAAACATAATACATAATGGTTATAAAGGTGTAAGTCTACAAACTGAATAAGTGGAGCAGAGTGTCCACCGAATAAAATTCCCATCATGATAGAGCCCTGAAAAAGATAAGCAAGGACCTATGTAGACAAATATCTGTCAGCTAAAGATGCTGGGAAGTCTTAGAGGAGGTGAGAGAAAACACTTGCCTATGAGAGGAGATGGTTTCTCGTGCAGTGCTTTCTCTCACAGGCGCTTGGAAGACAGGAGCAAAGGCAACATTTTCAAGTGCTAGGATCTCTGTCCACTCAGAATCCTTACTAAAGAACAGTGTTCTTAAAGAAAGATGGGTGTGCAAGGGCATGCTCATCTGAGAGAAAGCATTGATACTGTAACGTTGGATACATGCAAGGGAATCTGGAGTCAAGCACTTCCCTCACTTCCTGGTGAGAGAACCCATTGACCTTTTCCACCTTTCTCAAATGGTGCTTATGACAGGACCAGCAACCACAACTCTGCTTAGTTTTATTCTGCATCTGTGCAGAAGTGATGCTGCAGAGAAGTTAGCACTCAGCATACAACAGCCATCAATGACATTAGAACCACTGAGTTCACCTCACTTTCGAGTCTGACCCCAGGGTTCAGATGTCTATCACACAGCTCTGGTTAGTAAGTTCTGAAATGGGCACAGGAAGGTGACTGACACATCTCTCAAATGGAGGTATATTCTTCAAAGGCAACCTAGGATCCAGGCAAGTACATCTTCCAGGGTAGGTACTGGATAGCAGCGTCCTAGCTCCCTAGTGATGATCCTGACATCTGAGTGTGGGGAAGAAATCTGGCCTGTGGTCAATTATTCCCCACTGGTCAGATATGCCCCCTGATCAGATACTCCTTCCTGGTTAGATACTCCCCCTGGTCAGATACTCCCCCTAGTCAGGAACTCCCTCCTGGTCAGGAACTCCCACCATCAAGTGGATAAGATGAACTGCTTTCACTTGAAGATTTGGTTGGAGACAGTCATTCCAGATGCTCGGACTTGGGTTTCCTTGCATTTACCAGTGTGGTCAAGGGATTCAGACACTTTTCACCACATGGAGGGGCATTTGAGTACTCTGAGTTGTTGTTAATATATCTAAATCTCTGAACTAAAAATACCTCTATGCACTGTGGCTCTAGAAGAGCAATTCTCAATCTATGGGTCATAACCCCTTTGGGAGACGAATGACATTTTCACAGGGGTCATACATTCAGATATACTGCATATCAAATATTTATGTTATTATTTGAAAGAGTAGCAAAATTACAGTTATGAAGTAGTGACTAAAATAATTTTATTGTTGGGGTCAGCACATGAGGAACTGTATTAGGAAGGTTGAGAACGGCTGCTTTACAGGTTTATACAGGTGTCAGGGCTGTACAGATTGGATAATAGTTACAAGCAGCTCTGAGTCCATGGACTGAAAATGGCAGCCTCTACCACAAAGTCTGTAGGCAGCACAATAAACCTTTATCACCTCTGAGGCTTCATTTCCACCCACCTATAACCTAGAAAGCTTCCTTCCCACTCTGGTTCCTTTACTCTGAATATTTTTAAGCACTGTGGTTATAATTTAGCTTTTCTGAAAACCCAAGTCTAAATTAATTATAGTTCTGCTAAAGGGGGAAAAAGATATTAGATGGCCAAGCTGAAGTAAAATGAGTCAACTTTTTCTCTCCTTATTAGATTTTAATGGTATTATTATAATAATTAAGCTTTTCATTAATTTCTTCATGCTTATTGAGTTACAGTTCCCTGCAGATTTGAATCATATTTAACATGTAATTATGGCAGTCCATTTTTAGAAGGAAATATGGATGTAGGGTATGGAGTCACCAGGCTTCTGAGCTGAGAGAGCCAGGCAACTGGGCATGATGGCACATCATGTGACTTGGAAACTGGGGCAAAATGATTGAAGTTCTAGAATATAAACCTAGATACTGCCAACATTGTCAAGAAATGTAGAAAGAAAGAGAGAAAGGAAGGAAGGAAAAAAGGAAAGAAAAGAAAGAGAGGGAGAGAGAAAGAGAGAGGGAGAGAGGGAGAGAGAGAGACAGAGACAGAGAGAGACAGAGAGACAGAGAGAGAGACAGAGAGGAGAAGAAGAAGAAGAAGAAGAAGAAGAAGAAGAAGAAGAAGAAGAAGGAGGAGGAGGAGGAGGAGGAGGAGGAGGAGGAGGAGGAGGAGGAGGAGGAGAAGGAGAAGGAGAAGAAGAAGAAGAAGAAGAAGAAGAAGAAGAAGAAGAAGAAGAAGAAGAAGAAGAAGAAGAAGAAGAAGAAGAAGAAGAAGAAGAAGAAGAAGAAGAAGAAGCAAGGTGGTGGAATTGCTTTCTGCAGCAACCCAGTGTGATCTTATCGTTGCACATATATGTATATCAGACTAGGGAGAAATCAGATCAGTGTCCTCTAGGCATGGAGACTATTGGAGAGACACTGGTCCTGGCAGAGACCTGAGTGCTATGCTCAAATCTATGCAGAGAGCATTACTTGTCCCTGGTCCATCTCTTGAGCAGCTCATGGTGACCTGTTACCCTGAATTCAGGCTGTTTGCAGTACTCTACTCTCAGCATGCATTCACATCACACAAACACACACACACACACACACTCACACTCACATTCACACTCACACAATCAGACACAGTGCCACTGACCAAAGCTGCAAACTCTATCCTGGACTCAAGAACTCCTATATCTTGACCTTCTCGTCTTCTAGACTACCGCATCCATAAGGTCACTAAAGATATGGCTACCACAAACAGTTCAACTGTCAAAGACTATGAGTCCACCTATGCATCCCACCATCAAATTCTTCCTCCACCATCTTTTCTTTGTATACATGAACAGATGCCTGAGATACAGCATCCTGGGTCATCAAGTTAATGGCTCAATGCCATGAGCCAGGACCCGGATGGGACCATCATATGATGCCAGGATGTCACTGCTATCTTTTATTCCTTGGACCCCCATGGGAAGTTCCCCACAGCTCTTCCCAAATCTGCAGTGGCATCCCAAAGCCCAGATGTTTACCTGAGCCTAGAACTCAGAGGGACACTAAGGGCTCAGGTATTCAGATTCATAGAGCCAATTTTATTTCATGGAATATACATCACATTTCGTTGGCATGTAAACTTCCTTCTTTATCGTGCTTGCCATGACTATAATATGTGCATGTATGCTGTGTACAGCCTTCTATCTGTACAGGCCTTGTGCACATGTGTACATGCTTGGAGATTTTGTTAAGTTAATGTGTCTCAATATTGAGCAGGCATGGAGTCAATGCCTCTGAAATGGTGTCTCTGTGATCTTTATCTCTTCTTGTGGTGGTTTGTATATGCTTGGCCCAGAGAGTGGCACTATTTGGAGGTATGGCCTTGTTGGAGTAGGTGTGGCCTTGTTGGAGGAAGTCTGTCACTGTGGGCATGGGCTTTAAGACTCTTGTCCTAACTGCCTGGAAGCCAGTCTTCTAGTGGCCTTCAGATGAAGATGCAGAATTCTCAGCTCCTCCTGTACCATAGCTGCCTGAATGCTGCCATGTTCCTACCTTGTTGATAATGGACTGAACCTCTGAACCTGTAAGTCAGACCCACCTGAATGTTGTTCTTGTAAGGGTTTCCTTCATCATGGTATCTGTTCACAGCAGTAAAACCCTAACTAAGATAATCTCTCCTTCCACATCCAGAATAGATTTTTCCTTTACTCCTATTATCTTGTCAAGCTCTTCTTGTGAACTTCCATCTACTCTCACACCTGCCTGGACCTGTGTGACCATTGCTGAGTCCAAACTCATCCTTGTATAGTGTTCTCACATAAATGGTCTTCCTTCTTATTTGTCCCAAGGGCCACAGTGACTTTCTGTGATGATTCTGATGCCAGTCACTCTGAGGATGTGACCTATGTGAATGTCTCTCTGATGGCAGGCATGCTCAGGGCAGAAGTTCAACCAAAGATAGGAAGAAGTAATGTGAAGTCTAAGGTCTGGCTGGAAACCTTCTCTGGCTGAGAACCTTTCTCATTTGGCCTGAGAAAGTTGACTACCTAAAGGAGGATCAAGGAAACTCCACAGGGCCCCTGGACCACCAGCCACATGGTGGTCTCTATATATAGGAATCTACCTTTTCCTTCATGATAGACAGGGATTTTATCCCAGATAAGCAATGCAGAGCACTGACCACTATCATCCTAGGTTTAATACACTGGAAGGGAAGCTCTGATTGTCCAGTTTCCTTAAGTGACACTTTATTATCCTGCCAGATGTGTCCTGGACTCTAATGTCTACAGGGCATTGGATAGTCAGGAAAGGCACAGGGTCATCCTGAGTCACAGCACATACAAGGTAAAAGTGCTGCTTGAAAACAGACTTAGCATGTTCTGGAGAAGGGAGGGCAAATGAGGTGATCCCCTAAATATTACCATATAAATGAAGACAGCCTGGGAGATGGTGAAATGTTTCAAAATGTTTCTATTATATATAACATTTGCAAGTTGTTGTAGTTACCAAATACTCACCTGCATGCACCCACTGTGTCTTACTTTGAAACCTATATGGCATCTCAAATCACAGCATACAGAAGATTCAGGCAGGAGGGCACTACTTGGGTTGATTACACATAGAAGGCTTCCTACCCCAATATGGAATGCGTACATCTGCATTTTATGTAAAAAGTCATGAGATGATCATGCAATGTATGAGTTGACATTTAAAGTGCAGCAGCTTCCATTCAGACTCATTCAGCATTTGTCCCTTCAGGATGGAGGGGGGACCAAGCCATGTACTCTCCACTTCACTCCTCTGGTGGGGGTAAATAAAAACCATGAGCCTTCAAGATCCGGGTTCCTACCTGCATTAACAGTGAACCACACAGGGTTGGGCTCTCTATGGCCATACTGTAAAAAACAGACAGGGAGGGGAACACATCAAATGAAGAGGAGTGCTTCCTTCTCTACAGATTTAGGGTGTTCTCAGTGGCTACATTCAACAAGTTAATCATCGAAATGAGGCAAATACAGCAGCAGGCTACAGTGTTCTCCGGTCACCTTCTCTGACTTCCCCGGCATCCCCTCATGGTATCAGCTGAAGGTACAGTATGGACAGGACCTGGTGATGCCTCCTCCAAGGTCAAGAGATGCTATTTATTTCCCTTCTGCCTTGCCCTGTTCCTGTCCCTGGGATGACTCCTAAAGCTTTGACATACGATGGATATGAAATGAATAGTTCAAAAGCTTCCACAGCAGGTGCAGAGGCCTCTCTCTCAACAACAGTCCAGGGTCTTTAATGTCATTTTATTCCCATAGTACAAGGAAACACAAGTTCCCTGGCCCAGCCCCAATTCCCAAGGCTTTTCTCCCTCCTTGTTGCCACAGAAAATGACCATGGTCCCTCAACTGTGACATTTAAAGGCACCTGTCCAGAGAGGCAGAAGATAGTCACCCAGGGGACAATTGTTCACTGCCCTGAGCACATAGCAATTGCCTTCATGTCAAATTTGACAGGCAAGGCTTCTTCCAGCATAGAACAGATTCTGTGTTTGGTTCAGGAGGTCTCCCTGATGAGCAAGTTCTTTGCACCTGAGTTATCTGGAGGCAGACATAGCTACAGTTACACTGACCAAGATCAGCTGCCTTGCTATAAGTAGGTCTCCTGGACACCAGAACCCGTCAACCCATGTGACTTGGGAGTGACACCATCCCACTTACATCAGGACACTCACACTCAGAACAATGCAGGACTGTCTTGGTATTTTCCATCTGTGGCCAGTGGAATCTATACATGCAGAAACCACAGGCATGGAGGCTGATTATTCCTGAAACACAGGGCTGGTGGCCAGCTAGTGTTCTATGTGGTCCATATAACTGCAGGTTCTCAGGGGGAGCAGTAGGCCTGTCTGTGGAGCCTTGGGTACCCATAGTCCCACCTTGTATTCATCTATCACTCTCTGTGTGGGTTTCTATGGCTGAACACAGAAAGGCCTCCTGCACATCTGGAAGCTTCCATCAATGCTCTGGTTTCCTGACTTCTTGAACTTCTTTGCTATCCAGAGAAGGGGAAGAGAAGCTGGGAGGTGTTACTATGGAAGGCATTTCTGCTGTAACAGCAAGGACCCACTCCCTGGACCCTTGTTGGACTGGATGGACTGGTGTATTTAACCCTCTGGCCACAGGAGCATGTCCACAATCCTCACTACAAGGTCCTCACCCATCCACAACCCAAGCAGTCTCTCAAAAAATCTGTTTCATCTCATAAACTGTGAGCTTTGTGATCTCATTCAGCTCTCAAAACTTGAGTTTGACACTGTACTCAGCCTGGTGTGGACACCTTAGAGGACCCTGAAAACCCTAGGCAGATCGGCCACTCTGCTTTCTTCTCTGCTGGCACCTTTCTGGGAATGTCCTTTTTGCCTAACACATCAGTAGAATTCAAGGCAAAAGACCAGGGTTTCCTATTCTCTTCTGAGGGATTTAGGAATCAAGAAAAACTTAAGATAGGTTTACTGAAAATTATCACCACATCAGGTTGGTCTGAGAAGGACAGGTGCTATGAGAAAGGGCAGATGGTGACTAGTCTCACCACTTAAGTCAAATGTGGCCCAACACTGCCTCCATGTGTCACAGCCTTGGGATATAAACAAAGGAATCCTAACTTCAAAGTTAGTGCTTAGGATAAACAGTTAAGTGCCTGCCTGTCACAGGAGTCCAGTTCCAGAGAGCCGAAGATGGGATCAGGTCAGAGGAGCTGATCACTTCTAAACCAGTTACAACAGCCACATTCTAGCCAATCACGGTAGTCATCTCTGACCAGCTACAGATGGAGCTGAGTCATTCTGAGATGGACAGACAAACAGACAGACTGACATGGCATAAGAATACACTATCCACTAGAGTTGCTGGGTGGAACACTCTGAACCTCTCCCAGCAATTACAGTTACTCGATCAATAAATTTGGTTGAATTAAATGCCCTTGTTTAGTTTACCTGGAGTTTTCTCTAAGTGACAGACAGTCTGGTGGCTTCCATAAGCCCCCTCCTTCCATTTGTGGTGGGCAGTTATATAAAGCTAACTATGGAAGGTCCAACACAGCAATCTTCCTGTCTGGAATAAAAACATCCAAGGAATATGGAAGAATGTCTTGCCTGATCATCTCCTCTTTGCTGGTACTGGGATGGGAGAAGGCAGCAAAGGGCCAGGCAAGGCTTGAAGTGACTGGAAGGCTCTGTCTCATGCTGATGGTGTCTTAGTGTATCCATGGTTTCTAAGTTCCTAAGCAAAGTTTCCTTAGATCAGTTATCCCAAGAAACGCCTCCCAGTGTCACTACAAGCCAGCTGCTTACTCTACACCTGCACAGCTGCTCCTTCCTGTAAGTCTGCAGAAATGCTGCTTAATAAACATTCATGAGCTCTCAGAAGCAGCCACCCATCTTTCAGAAAGCTGTGCTGGCAGTGATGGCTCCTGAAACACATTCTACCTGAGTGCTCCTGGCCAGGTGGATGAGCCTCCTTCCAACCTGCAGACTCTGTGGAGAGAGTTTGTTTGGCATGGCTGAACTGCTCACATCAATGTTGTATTGAAGAAAAGAGCGGCAATTCCAAACACTGGACAGACTCATGTTGTTCTCAAAAGTGTAGGTTCATCCCCTCCACAATCAGAGTGATGTCTTTCTTGAATCCCTTCCAAAGACCACCTTGTAGCCAGTACATATTCCCTAAGGCTGTTTGGTTGTCTTTGGCAAATCATCCCCGGCTCAGGCTTCGGAGGCAGCTCAGCGGGTTTGAAGAGTGAACACAAATGATGTTGTTCTTGATAAGTTGAGAATGTGTCCCTCCCTGGTATCAGCAGTAAACATGGAGCCTTCTGGTCCTTGTGCCCTTCCTCCTGTTTAATGACTATCCCTGTAAGACAGGAAGAACATGTCATCTGCTATATTTCACCCTGGGCAGATAGTGGCTGGTAGCTACCCAGAAGGTTCCAATGCCTATGGGTTAAATGAGAAGGCAAGCTTTCTGCTCAGCAGGCCAGCTCCTTCTCCTTCATGGATGACCTAGCTGGGAGACCCCTGTCTCTGTCTATCAGCAGAAAGGAAAATTCATCTCAGAAGAGTCTCCCTAGTCTGTGGAATGTCCGCAGACAATCAGATGAAACAAACCATCAATGGGCTGTGAAGGCATCTGTATCCTGTGACGCCATATCATAGTCATTCCAGACAGAAGGACACCTGTGTAGTGATAGCAGCCCAGTGTGATCTGAAGGACACCTTTTCTCCGCAGGTTTTTGAAGTAAACATGGCAGAGAGTATTTTAGACTCCAGGGCTGCCCCACTGGGTCTGGTAAGGCAAATACAGGCAAGTACATGCCCCTGTCATTCCGGTTCTCTCCTTATTACAAGGTTTTAGCTCCACAAGGTGTAAGAATTCAACAGGTACCTGAGCAACGTCTTGAGGCATCCCCTACCCCTTGAAATAGAACCCTCCTATATCCCAGGTGAAGAAACCACAGGATGAAGACAGTTACACAAGAGTCCCGAACTCTTAAAGGACAGCTGCTCTCTGGAATAAAATTTTCTTTTATTTTACCCAACATTAAAAAAAGACTTAAAAATGGACATTTTTATCATATAGGACTTCTTTGTTCAAAAGTCAAATTGGGATCAGTGTCCCACTTTAGGGTCAGTACGCTGAAGGGATGTGAAACAAAGTTGATAGAAATTAAATTAATAACTGAATATCAAGTAGAACCTTTGCTCCCATGGGATTCTCAAGTATTTTTCCCTTTAAAGTGATGTCCAAATGTACAGGTATGAATAATTTTCATTTTTACAAAAACTATTAATGGTAAAAATATTTAAGCAATCACACAAAAGAGTGACAAATTCATATGTGAGTAGTGGAGAGGCTAATCATGCTTGCTGATGTGAGAGGCTGAGAGGACATGGCCCCCACAGAAACACATGTAGCAGGCCTCAGGGTACTAGTGATGGGCAACCCCTGTGACCAGATCTGTAGCCAGGCTGATGATCCCAGAAAGGAAAACCTACAATCAGATGACACCTGCAAGGGAACACCCATACAGCTGGGTTTCAACAACCCCAAGGTGGAAATGACTCAGAGTCTTTCCAATGGCTAAGGACATACTTGTTGTTATGGCACTCAGGGGAAAGAAGACCTCAGATGTCACTCAAGATGGACTCAGCACAGTCCAGCAGCAGGGCCTGCCCACTTGCCACTCAGGAAATGATGGACATAACACAGGAGCATTAGTGTGACCCACGGCCAGGATGACGTAGTAAGGGTAAGAGTGTGCTCTAAATGCCACAGATGAGTCCTTTCCATGGAGTGAGACAGAAGCTACACGTGGAGATAAGCTGTTCAGGTTAAATACACACAGGCACATATGCCCACAACTAACCACACACACGCACATTCTTACCTATGCATGCAAGTGTACATATGCATGCACACATGCTTCATACATACATGTGTACAAGAGCAAACATGGTGAGCTTCTGCCAAACTTGACAACCTGAGTGCAATCCTAGGACCCATATGGTAGAAAAAAAAACCTCCCACAAACTGTCTGACTTCCACATATGTGCCTTGGCACATGTGTATCACCCTTCCCCAAACAAAGCAATTACATGATGTAATAAAATTTTAAAAGAAGAGTATATGCTATAAACACACAGAAATGCAGTCAACTGGTGATATCTAACAACTTGTGTGGGTTGTTAAAACCATAGATTCAATTATACTTTCTGGATATGACATTTCCTGTTATGATGTCATCACTGGGGGACCCTGTGGGAGGCAGAGAGAAGGCGTATAATTTAAAACCATCATCTACAGTTACTCAAAAGCAATTTTTTCTTTATTTTTTTTCCGTGACCGTGTACACATATTGTTCAGAATGTAAACACATGCATAAGTGTGGTGTGTGCACATCCCTTACATGGCTGTGCTACTGTCTTGTTGAATTGTGTCTAGACAGATAGAGGTGACGGAGGGCTTCAGAGAAAGCCAGCACAGTAGCACTTCTCGAGGGCTTACTTCTCAGTTACTACAAATCCACGTACGTCAGTGCAGGCGGGTCACATGAATCAAGAGCAAGATTTGGGTGGAGGCAAATATTAGCACTGAACCCCCAGAGCCCACAGCATCTGATCATCTGGTGACTCTTCAGTTGCCTTCTTGCCACCGTTTATGTTGGATCTGAACTACCAGAACACTCTACAAGTAGCAGAGTTTTGGAAATACATGCCTAAGCCTAGCTTTTAAAGCCCCCCATTGAGGCATAGGCCCATGCTAAATTTAGAAATTGAGTCTCAGCTGTAGTGTTGGATGATCTTAAGGCTCTGGATTCTTCTCTTTATCCAATCCATGGATTGATAGGGTATCTATCTTGCTCAAGATATCTCAACCCAAACCTAGAGATCCCTCTGAAGACACCACTGGGCTCTACTCCTCAGTAAGCAAAGGACCCACAGGTCAGCCATGTAGGTGTCTCTGCTTGGGAATCTCCCTTCTCTGACCTTCCATCTCTGTATAGTATCCTCCACTCCAGACAAAGATATCCCCAGCTGGATCTGACAAATCCACTTCCCTTGCCATAGATATGTGGCTCCCAAAATGTCATTACCCTAATACAGGGAGTAGTATTGTTCTTACTGAGATCCTAGTCAAGGTTCACTTGACCAGGAGCTCTCCCCAGTGGCTACAAGAGTCATAACATGGAAGGAGTGGGCAATGTGGACATCCTTCAGCAAGCCCCTTTCTCATAGGATGTTTGATGCCATGGACATTCTCGTTGGACGTAAACCATCTGGATGTCTTGCAACAGGTACTTCCATGGCTGTCCTGCACTTGCTGTTATCCAGTCCCTCAGTCTGGGACTCAGTCACTTCCCCACAATGCCCTCTCTGGTGGGACCTGACCTAGGATTATGGGAAACATAGCATCTTGAGACATCATTGCTGTCTGGATTGTGTCCTGATATAGATGGGCATAGGTGTTCTGGCATGGATGCTGTGACTTCCTTGTTGTTCTGCTATAGAGTGGCTCCCACTGTGATAGCAACACATACACACCACATCAAATTCTATCATTTCCTAATGAGCTGCCCCATCACACCGTAACTCCAGCTAACTCCAACTGAAGACAGTACTTCATCATGCAAGGTCAAGTCTTAGGACAGTAAGGAAATTAAAATAAACAAGGTAGGCACTGGGCATAGTATTTTGTAGGAAAGAATAAAGGCTCTCACTTCAACAAAGTCAAAGGCTGGTTGGCAGGGGACCCTCCAATCACAGCTCCTCTCTCTCTCAACATGCTGTACCTCCAATTCTGTTTGGCTGTGTAAATTACAAACCAAAGTCTGAGGAATGATGTGCTCATCATATCAGGACAGTAAAGTATCTTGTGACTTCCTATAAAGCACAGGGACTCTTAGCTCTCAGTCATTTGTCATTACCCCACAACAAATAAGAAGGAAGAAGAAGAGGAAGAAGAGGAGGAGAAGAAGGAGGAGGAATTACCAGCCTTGAGACTAGAAAACAGACTGTAAATCTGATCTAGAATTAATGGAAATGAACTTTAATGTAAAGTACTCCTTATTCACATGGCCTGAGAAGGAACACCAAAGACAAATAAATTGGTGATTGGGAACAAGTAGACAAATGCTGTCTGCTAAGGCTGTTTATTGCATTTCAATATCAAACATATCCAGAGAAGAAACCAAAACTCTGCAGCGAACTGAGGACAGGGTGTTTCAGAGAGTTTGTTATCAACGCAGGAGACAGGCCAGGCTGCTCTCTGGTGGTATCATACTGAACCATCTCCACAACCCCTGGACAGAATAACCCAGCGAGACACCAGCTCCTTAGTAGCCTCCTGATCTATCATGTCTGATGCCACCATTCACACAGGAGCAGCCACCAAACCACACACAACCCTGTGTATCTGCTCTGCACAAAGGAGTGCCCTTGTGCTATCATACAAACATGCTTCAGATGGCTTAGTTTATTTTTTTAATTTTTTATTAGATATTTTATTTACATTTCAAATGTTGTCCCCTTTCTGGTTTCCCCTCTGAAAACACCCTATCCCATCCCCTTCTTCCCCCTGCTCACCAACCCACCCACTCCTGCTTCCCTGTCCTGGTATTCCCCTATACTGGAGCATCCAGCCTTCTCAAGGCCAAGGGCCTCTCCTCCCTTTGATGTCCAAAAAGGCTATCCTCTGCTACATATGCAGCTGGAGCCACTGGTCCCTCCGTGTATACTCTTTGGTTGGTGGTTTAGTCCCTGGGAGCTCTGGGGGGTATTGGTTGGTTCATAATGTTGTTCCTCCTATGGGGTTGCAAGTTCCTTCAGCTCCTTGGGTCCTTTCTCTTGCTCCTCCATTGGAGACCTTGTGCTCAGTCCAGTGGTTGGCTGGGAGCACCCACCTCTGTATTTGTCAGGTACTAGCAGAGGATGGCTTAGTTTATAGCTCGTACTTTCTTCATGGAAGGAGAGTGGGCCGCTCAGGCACATGTTATGGCGTTGGATACTCCTGAACTGTTAGAAGGAGTATAAATGTTGCATTTCCTGATACAGAGTGAAGATGTTACTCACCTGTCCAATAGCTCTTCCCACAAGGAGATCTTGATCTTTCTTGGACTCTAAAGTGTGTGCCTCAAGTATGCACCTGATTTATGTCACCCACTCAATGAAATGCATACATCTTTTCTTGTATTCTGCTGTGAGAACACGAACGACTTAAACAAGATATTATTCCACAATTATATTCTAAGGCCACCTGCTTCTCTCTTGGCTTTCTGTAGTGGAAGAAAACATTCCTGATCCTGGGTAATGCATCACGCTATTAGGCATGGACTCCTACACCAGCTGAAGCATTACTTCATGGTTAGTATACCCAAGGATGCTGAACCAAGCTCCACAAATCTAGTAGAGTTTGTTCATCTACCATACTCTCACCCAGTTTTTCTTACTCCACTTATTTACTCATCCATCCATCCATCCATTCATTCATCTATGCATCTAACCATTCATCCATCTATCAATCTTCCATCCATGTACTCACCCATCCATCTATCCATTCATCTATCAATTCATCTATCCATCCATCTATCCATCTATTCACCCATCCATCCTTCCATCCTTTCTTCCTTATATTCATCTACTTAATTATTTATATTCACACACATTCTCTCCCTCATCTTTTCTTTTATCCTTCCATTCATACACCTATCCATCTACTTACTCCTCTATCCAATGTTTTACCTATCTACACTTGCCTTTCCACCTGCCAATCTTTCTATCCATTCATTCATAAACTTTCCACACACATACCAACCTATCTAGTCACCCACCCACTACTCTATCCACCCATCCATCCATCCATCCATCCATCCATCCATCCATCCATCCATCCATCCATTAGACCACTCACCCTTCCCCTTCTTACTCAGGAAGTTCCACAGAATTGTTTCTTTGATCTGTGACACATCAGAACCTGTCTTCCAGATGGAAGGTGGTACCTTGTACAAAGTGAATGGTCCTAACTTCAGTGTGACCAGACAGGAAGAATAAATCTTGTGTCCCTCGCAGGAACACAAAGGGGTTTGTGCCTCTAGGGACTTGGCCTGTCCAAGTCTCTTGAGCATAGAATTAATGGACAGAGAAAGAAGGCTTGCTTCCATTTTGCAGCGCAAGCATGGTCTTGGAGATGCAACAGCACAGTGAAGGAAGACTGCAGGAGTGTGCCTATTGACCTTTAATGAACACACAGTCCGCTAGCCCATCTTGTACCCGGCGCCTTTGTGTGTAGTGAGATGCAGACAAGCAGTGACATGACCCTTGACCTCTCCATAATGAATGTGATGATGCTCCCTGTTACTTCTGCCCACAAGGTTAAATTGAGACTCTAAATAAATAAACAAATAGCCCTCCACGGAGGTCAATTACTTCTGTAGCTCATAGGTACACAGAAGCTAGAAACCACTACTACCTGAGAGCCTCAGTGGATAGCCAAGATGTATGCTGGGGTCTGCAAAGGTCCCTGCTGCAGATAGTGGGCCCCAAACCCGTGACCCTATGCATGGTCTCAGCCTCAACATGTGTGATTCTTCTCTGAAGGACAGTTTCTGGTCAGTTCTGGGGACAGGAAGAAGGCCTAGTGTGTAATCTAATTGCTTCTCCTCCACCCTCAGGTCTGCATATTATATTATATTGAAAAGTAATTATGCAGGGAAAGTAAAATGTCAGCGGTACTGTCTGGCAAGCAGTGGTACAGATGTGAATTATTCTCTTCCCTGCGTCTTGCAGACATCTCTATACCTCTCTCGTCACACACCACGGTGTGTGCTCATGGGCCTGAGTATTTATGCACACGAGATGAGATTTTCAGCTTTTTTTTTCTTTCCTTTCTCCTTGCAGCATCAAGATCCCAAGCTGAGTGGCCTCGTTGGCAATGATTGATCACCCAATATCTAATTAAACCTGATCCAATCACTTATTATGCAGAGTGGAACAAACAAACTGAAGGCAACTGTCAGCCTGGTGATTGATGATCCGGCCAACCCGGCTTTTGTGGCTCCTAATGTCCCGACGCTTGTTACAACCAGGCAGAGCCACCACGCTGGACCAAGCGCCTGTCACCCCCCACCCCAACCCTGACACACACACACACACACACACACATACACACACATACACACACGCATAACTGAACTTTAAGATGTGTGCTGGATGGGAGGGGAGTGAGAAGCCTGGATGATCCTAAGGACACGCAAGATTTTGTTGGTGTGAGCCCTATAATGGGGTCAACACACCCCAGATAGGGTCCTCAAACAATCACCAGTTGGGAGAGGTTCAAGGCTGGCAGGCATGCAGGTGGCTGTGTCTTTGTGTCTATGTGGATCATGATTGTGGGAAGCATCTATGTCCACTGGGTTGTGTGCGTCTTCGTGAACCCACTTGTGCACCCAGAAGCTGCAGGGGCAGCTGTGCCAGCAGATACCCCTCAGGGAGACTGACAAATAAGACATTAACATAACCCTAGTGGGGTAAAAATTCTTTTTCTATTGTCTGCCAGGCAGGATTCTCTTAGCAACACTCATTTATAAATTTTTCAGTTTTAATGTTTTAATTATTTAAAATGCAAATAGGTTCAAGAAGAAAGCAGACAAAATATAGATTCCCTGGTGAAAGTCTCTGAGGGATGTGGGCTTCGTGCCTCTTCCATATAGCCTTGATTCTCTGCTGTCCTGAAACCCAAGGTCCCTGACATCAGGGGGGTCCTTCAGGAATGTGATCAGCTTGAATGGCTGGATGCCCTGGAGTAAGCCACACAAGCTTGGGGACTGAATAAATTTGTAGTTAATTCCATGTTGTAAGTTAGCAGTGTCTTGGACCCTCTGTGTTTAACAGGGTTCTGTCCCATCCACATAGGAGGATCAGACACATATACCAGGAGACTGTCCTCACCTCAGAGCTGCTTCTGTGGAATGTGGGAACTGTGTGACTCAGCACCAGCCGGTGGGGATTGTCCTCAGTGCAGAGGGGAGATTGGAGCTGAACTTGCTTCACAGGAAGCCTCTTGTTACCCGCATGAACAGTCATCCCTCAACCCTTCTGATAGTCCCAGGCTTGGGTGGAGCCTAAGACACATTGGACGCTCAGAGCCAGCCAGTTTTGTCTCTCCAGGGGCAGCTTAGGAAGAGACAGAGTCACCCAGAGATGACTGGCTTCCCTGTCATCTGTCCCCCAACCAAGCTCTCTCTCCCTACATCAAGGCCATGGGGGAGGTAGGGGAGAGACTCCTAGGCCCTTTCAGCATGCCTGGGAGACTGATTCTGTCTCCTTCTCCCTTGATTACACTGCCACCTTCTCAGTCCATTAAAACAAATGTGAAAAGAAATCACAGTTGTGTGCCTCTTGGGAAGAATTGGGTTTGTTTTTTTTTTTTTAAATTTAATTTTATTTTATTTTTTTAATTTACATTCCAAATCACTTCCCCTTTCCCGTTTCCTCCCTCCCCGAAAGTCCCATAAGCCCCCTTCCCTCCCTCTTTTCTCCGTTCAACCCCCTCTCATTACTCTGTCCTGGCGTTCCCCTACATCCAGTCTTTCCAGGACCAGGGGTCTCTCCTTCCATCTTTTTAGAAATCTATTGATATGCTGATTGTGTCTAGGGTATTCTGAGATTCTGGGTCAATATCCCCTTATCAGTGACTTCATACCATGTGTGATCTTTTGTGATTGGGTTACCTCACTAAGGATGATATTTTCAAGTTCTGACCATTTGCCTAGGAATTTCGTGAATTCATTGTTTTTAATTGCAGAGTAGTATTCCATTGTGTAAATATACCACATCTTCTGAATCCATTCCTCCGTTTTTTAGTTTGTTTTCTATCAAATTTTAAGTAGCATATATCCAGGGCCGCTTTGAAACATGCTAAAACAGCCTGTTGGTGCTGGTTCCTCCTTGTGACTTCTCAGAATAGATAGGCAAGGCATGGCTCTGGCATCAAGCCCCAGTTCACACCCTGACTTCTTACATTCAGGCATGCTCGTCATCTCTCAGAGTACTATCTTCACCTGTGAAGTGGATACATCCACCCAGCATCAGCTGGAGAGAAGATGCTGGGAGCAGAGACGCTCTTCTCAGGGGTTGTGTTTGAGGTGAGGGAGGTCATGCACTCAGGAAAGGATGGCTAGAGGCGGGGCTGCAGATATGCTTCCCAACTGTGAGAATAGATATTTGCCTGAGCACACAGAAGGCTCAGACGTGTGCAGTCAGTGTGCCTCAGATCATCCTCTGAAAACAGAGACTGGCCTCAAAGTTCTGTTGAGAGCTTACTGCTGCGTGGCTTCACTAAGTGGATAGCAGAACACACACATCTCAATTCCAGAAGCTTCACACATGCCCCCTCCACCAGCCCTGTTCCTATCACGAGATCCCATTTTCCAGGCTCGGGGTAGAACGCCTCAGGCTAAAATTCCTGATCTAGATTTGATATAATCTATGTAGAGTCTATTTTAATTTCTTGTCTTGTTTTGAGAGCATATTTCACATCCTTTCCCCCTTCCCTTTCCTCCTTTCAAACCCTCCCATATACTCCTCTCTTACTCTCTTTTAAATCCATGGCTCCTTTAAAATACATGTGTCTGTTTAAAAATACATCAATTTAACCTGTTTAGTCTGTCTCGTGCTACGTGTGTGTGTGTGTGTGTGTGTGTGTGTGTGTGTGTTCAAGGGCTAATCATTGAGTATTGGATAACCAGTTGATGTGCTCTTCCTGGGGAAAACGATTCCTATCATGCTTGAATTTCCTTAGTTGCCTCTAATTCTTCTCTAGAGTTGAGACCATGTGAGTCCCTCACCTCCCCGCTCCTTCTATCCTATAAGATCAATTAGTTTCATCCCTAGGCAGCCATTTTGGAAAGACCTCATGGGTGAAATTTCTGACATTTCCAGGATACGTAGCCTCACAGCAAACTCCCTGCTCTTCCAGCTCTTAAACACACATTTTGGCTCCTTGTTCACAGTGATCCCTGAGTTTTAGGGAAAGTAGCATATACCTACTGACTAATACCTACCAACAAACTGTTTCAAGCTGGCCAGCCTGGGAGAAAATTGGAACCCAAAGTGGGCTTTCCTAGCTCTGCTTTGTATAAGAACACAGTGAGGCCAGCACCAATGGAACACAATTTAACCCAGAAAGGTTACCTCGGGCTCAACTTCTGGTGACACTCTCTAAATTTTCATTTCAATTAATCTCTGGCAATTTGGTGTCTGAGCCCCATGACAGTCGCCTCTGGCTTCTTCAGAGTGACTGCCGAGGAAAAATTATCTGACACATATCAAACAAGCAAGGAACGACACTGGACAGCATTAATCAAAACTTTCTCATTTCCCGAAGAATTAAGCATTAAATAATTAATCCCAGCACTACAGGCAGCTGTAAAAGAGGCCTGATGCCTCCCTGCTGCTAAGAATTTGTCCTTGTCTAAAGGACTAGATTGATATATTTATTATTTATCAGATTAATCATGGCTGGGAACATTATAGATTGGCAGCCGGACCCAGCCCACGATGGTGTCTGATGTTATCTGAAATGGAGGCTTATTCTATGGTGGTGGTCTAGTGAACCACTACCCCCAGCTCCCCTGTCCAAAGGCAAACATCTCCGAAACATAATCTTTTAAGAGGAGGGAAAAAGAAAGAGGAGGAAGAAGCCCAGACTTGGAGGCTCATCCCAGATCCCTGTGGCTGTGGAAGGGACATTGCAGAGGTCCCAGGAATCTGGGCATCTGCTCCATATCTCTGCTCTTCAGCCTTGCGCCTGCTTCCATGGGCTCTGAGCACATCAGATGCTCCTCTCTCCTCACCCCTTCCATCCTGGAGGCAGCTTCTTCCCTCCCATAGGGAATTGAACATGACTGGCTGGAGGTAGGTACAAGCAGAGCTGAGAGAAAAGAAATGTCTGGCTAAAGATGCCTATAAGGCCTGTACAGTCCTGCTCATCAGGATATCACAGAAATGACACCAGCTTCATCATCCACTCCAGCAGAACAGCTGCTCTGGGCTTCCAGTGACCTCTGGTCGACTATGAGCTGAGCAATGTTCACACAGACAGGAATGGAGGCACTGCGGTGCCTGTGTGGAGAAGTGTTTGAAGCCTTAAGGTCTCAGGGTTTATCCACAGGGATTTTAAGGCAATTAAGGGATACCTGGGCAAACAGATTCAGAGAAAGCAGGAAAACAGGCTTACATGGACATCTCAAGGCCTTTGACAACTAAAAGGCTTTGTGACATTGTGGCTAGATTGACACACAGCATTTGCCCTGTGGGTCCAAGAGCACAGGTTTGGCCCTTGGGATGGAATGGTTAATCCCTGTAAAAATTCCAGGATCTGTGCCTCATTTCTCACACCCTTTGCCCATCAGGGTTGATACCATTGGTAAGAGGCAATTTAGGAGACTTTGCAGTGAGGAAGTCATGTCTAAAGGAACCCAATGACCACCTTGGTTAAGTATAGGAACTACTAATGGGATAACCTATAAAGAATACCTCTGGAGGGACTTTGGGGAGCCCAATCATCTTCAGCCAAGTAGGAAACTACCCTGTGAAGAGTCTGGTCAGCACCCTAATGTCCTAAGTAAGAAATGCAAATAGAGTCATACCTATAGAACAATCATATTGTGTGGTATTGACACAGTCATATAATAGGAAATGCTGGGATATTTATTTCATGTTTCTGTACTCACAGTTGGGGACAGTGAGTGTGAGTCAACCATGGGACAGTCTCTTAGACAAGACCCTATAGTGGCTGCAGGCTGCAAAGTCTACATGCAGGGAGTGAGTCTTTCCATAGCAGTGTAGGAGTTCCCAGAACCACACCCCTCTGTCCACGCAGTACTTTCCATGTCTACTGACAAGGGATGCAGTTACCTCCATGACCTTTTCTGTCCCCCTGCTCAATACAGGACCAGCCTCTGAGCACCTGCTCTCTCATGACTTGGATCAGCAAAAGGCATACACTCCCTGGAGAGAAAATGGCCTCCATGCACTTACTTCAAGTAAGAATTCACTCTGTTAATGCTGCTCAGGTATGGGCTCCCCATAGTTCTCAAACACTCTTTTTCAAAGGTGAAGGTGGGATTAAGTATTTTGTATATTTTGAAAGGTGTATTCTATTTTTAATTGTGTATATGTGGAAGGATATGTGCTAGTGTAGGTGACTGCAGAGGGTAGAGGCATGGGATTCCCCTGAAGCTGGAGTTACATGTGGTTGTGAGCAGCATGTGTTCCTAGCCATGCAAACATCTCTCCAGCCCATATTTATATTGGAAAAGTCAAGGCACCAAGAGCTGAATGTGAGCCTCAGTACCACAGCTTTTCCAGACTTAATTTAACTATAGGCTGGCCCTTACTCCAGTAATAATCAACCTGACACAATGTAATTGCCCATTTCAAAGCTAGATGGAGACTGTACTGGCTGGTTTTGTGTGTCAACTTGACACAAACTGGAGTTATCACAGAGAAAGGAGCCTCCCTTGAGGAAATGCCTCCATGAGATCCAGCTGTAAGGCATTTTCTCAATTAGTGATCAAGAATGGGAGGGTCCATTGTGAATGGTGCTATTCCTTGGCTGGCTTCTATAAGAAAGCAAGCTGAGCAAGTCAGAGGAAGCAAGCCAGTAGCAGCATCCCTCCATGGCTTCTGCATCAGCTCCTGCTTCCTGATCTGCTTGAGTTCCAGTCCTGACTTCCTTTGGTGATGAACAGCAATATGGAAAGTGTAAGCTGAATAAACCCTCTCCTCCCCAACTTGCTTCTTGGTTATGATGTTTTGTGCAGGAATAGAAATCCTGACTAAGACAGAGAGTACATGTGCTTCCAGGAATTGTGATGGAATTGTCATGGGTGAATTTAGAAAGGGTGTACAGATTTGAGCATGTAATCTCCATTGTCCAGAGAATTTGAAAATCTTTATCAATTACATGTTTTTCTTCCCCTTTCATACTATGAACTAGATACTGTTTTTTTTACTATTTTTCTAAACACCAGTATGTGCTGAGCTCTGTGGACAAGTAGATGACACTTGGACAAGACCAGCCACTTGGGAACTGGTGTACAGATGAACAGACAGGTGAAGAATGTGACACTGATTTCTGTTGCTGCCAGTCATTGAACCTGCCAGGTGACAAGAGAAGCTGCTACCACTGAGAGGGCCAGAGGGACAGGCACTGGCCACACAGTAATGGCCACACAACAGAGAACGCAGTACGTGGAAAGCCGTTCAGGCAGAGTCAGAAGTACAGAGTCGAACACTCCTAGGGGAAACCCTGGCACTCAGAACATTAAATATGACAGTGTCAAGAAAATTCTTTGCATCCTGGAGCTTACAGAGTGAGCTATTGGGGGAAGCAGCTCAACTCATGTAATGAATAGAAGCCTAGTGGTTTAGGGTCAAATGTCTATGGAAGTCAGCTCCTTGGCTCCTTGTATGTAGAATCAGGAAGCCACTAAGGATACTCAGAGAACCATCAGAGCAGTCAGCTGGGTCAGATCCAAGAAGTTAAAGATAGTTAAATGGCTAACTGATAAAAGTGGAACAAACATGTCGTCTCCAACTCTGGGATGCAAAAGGCATTTCCAAATATACTCAACTTGAAGATCTGCAAGAGTGTGCATGTCCCACATGCGCCGTGTGAGCCAGGACTACATCCATGAAAGTGTGCATGTAGCACATATGAGCAAGGAGCACATCCTTGAATGTGTGCACATTACACATGCGGCTGTGTGAGCAAGGAACAGATCTCTAAGTGTGCATGCCACACGTGTGGTTGTGCGAGCAAGGAGCACATCGACACACTTAAGAAATAAAGTCATGTAGAAGGCACACTGGGAACCTATTGCATCCAACATGGTTAAAAGAATCTTTAGAATACAGAGTAAGAAAAATGCTAAAGCTTCATTTGAAGGGAGAATAAACATCAGAACTGACAGATGGAAGAGAGATGTCAGCAAGAAGAAAGCACCAAGGACTTACAATAAAGTAGGTGAAACTAATGGTGTGTGTGTGGGGGGGGGATCATTCTTAATTACCAGTTGTGTGAGTTTGGGGGAAAGCAAAGATTCTAGCAGAGTCCAGAGAATGTCAGGCTGACCATTTCCACTTGGAGCCCATATATACACACTCAGGTATGAACATGAATAGCTTTCAGCTAAACAATGAGTCTAAACACAGTCTAGAAATTCTGTGGTGAAACGGTATAGACAGAAGATAGAAAGAGATCCTGAGCACACAGCTCATGTTTACTTCTCACGAGAGGCATTTTGTATGTACCTCTATCTATAGCTACATTTACTGTATTAGTGTATTTAGGAATATTTTATATATATACATATATGTATGTAACAAAAATTAGTGGGAAAAGTAGCCATTAATTTGAAAGAGAGGAAGGTGGGGGAGAGTTTTGCAGGAGGGAAGGGAACATGGAAAAACACAATTGTATTTTAATCTAAATAATAAAGCATATTTTTTAGAAAAGTATTAAACAAAAACATACTTTTGGAGTTATAAATATTATGTATATGCATATAAATATGTTTCTACAGAAAAAAAGGGGTCGTATCAAATTTATTATTTTTATATTTGTATTTATTACAGATACAATTTCCAAGTTTGTCACTCATCCTAAGTATCCCCTCAAATACTACTGGTGGCTTTGCAGGGTCTCGTGTGTTCATTTGTTTCATTTACCTCATTCTAATGAGTTCTAATGTTTCTAACTCATTGCCTGTTTAGATTCTTCTGAGCATTTTGTTCTTGTAGGTTGTTCTATACTGAATAATTTTCAACAAATGTCCTTCATCATGACTTAGAGCAGCTTTGTGTTAGGTAGACACAGAGCTCCCACTTATGCAAACCAGGAGCCTCCATCTGATGAAGGCTCTCATGAGCCAGAAGACTAGGGGCCTGAGGTTCCTGCAGAGCTAGCTCTGAGCAAGGCTAGCAGAGATACTCTCCCACTCATCCTCCTGCATGCATCCCAAGTGTCTGTCTTGAAACTCACTGCTGGGCAGCAACACTGAACACAGCAGTGAGGGTGCGGCTTGGTTCTCCCTGGTTCTCCTCACCAGGCACCATGCTGTTGCAAGGCACCACAGGAATCATCTCTCCTCAGGAGCCTGCAGTCAGCAGATCCAAACCTTTCTCAGTCCCAGAGATGCTGATGTCCTTTGTGTCCATCAGCACTATTCCTCTCAGAGGCATCTTCCCAGGAGACCAGAGTATTTCCCTGCTCTGCTCTGTCCCTGTGATTACTAGTTCTCAAATTTCATAGGTGGAGATTGGAGCGATGTCTCAGTTAGTAAAGTGGATGTGTTGTGAGCAGGAATACCTGAGTTTGAACTCAGAGCTCAGGTAATTAAAAGCCAGAGTGGTGCCATATTCTTATAATCCCAGCTCTGGAGAGTTAGACATGTGACTATCTAGAGCCCTGTGGTTAGTCAGCCTCACTACTTTACAAGTTACAGGCCAGTAAAAGACACTATCTCAAGTGACACTTGAGGAAAGATATCAGAAGTTGTCCTCTGACCTCTCCATTCATACTCATACATCCATGCACATGCACAAGTGCATTCATGTGCAAACACATACACACACATGTGCATCACATATACAGACAAATTCACACATACACATATAAACATACTCACATGTGCATACACACATACACAGACATACACATACATATGCATATACACATATACACAGACATACAGATATATGTCCACACACATGTGTATCCACACATGCATGCACACACACATACACATGTGCATCACATATATAGACATATTAACATATACATGCATCACATTTACAAACATAATCACACATACACACATATATATACATATGTGTATATACACATGCATATGCATACATGTGTACACACACATACACACAGGCACACATACAGACACATACACATACATCACATATATAGATATATTCACACATACACACATATGCACACATACACACATATATCACAAATATAGACATATTCACACATACACACATATACATACACATGTGCATACACATATGTACACAGATAAAAATGTGTATGTTCACATGCACAAATATACACAAATGTGTATCCACACAAGCACACATACACACACACAAGTATACACACATTCACATGCACATGTGCATCACATTGTATAGAGACATATTTACACAGACATACATGCATTACATATACAGACACATTCACACATATACACACATATACATACACATACATGTGCACATACACACACACATACACACACACACACACAGAATTTCCTAGTAGGGCACTTGCATTATAGATTTCATTTCACCTGAACAAAATTCCAGTGCTTTCTTACTACTATTTATTTAATCTTAAAAAGAACAAAAGACAGGAAATGGGGCTGCACAAATTAAGATGGTAACGGAGCAATTCCATCCTCATGAAGGGAGTTGGGCAGCTGGCACCAGCTTTGATAATAGCACTCTGATCTTATTTTAGTTTTAAGAAATAGGACATTCATCTTATTAAAAATAAATATTTTATACATGTTTTCATAATTTCCTTCATAACAGATTGCTGTTGGAATTGTTCCTCGCTTCTATCTTTTTCCATTTGGCTCTGGTTACGGAGTTTGATTATTTCTTCATTGAAGTTGTTTCATCCCACTGAGCATTAATACTTTGAATTCGTGTCATTAATTTCATACCTGACCCTGAGCTATATTTTTATTACATTAAAGAGTTCTGGAGTAGATTGTATTCATTTAGAAATCAGGATTAGGGGGAAATCCAGCCAAGAATAGAGAAGGGCTTCTCTGTTCTGTGTGTATTGTTTCTCTCAGTGTGGCCGACAAAGGTCTGAGTGAACATCCTACACTGGAAAGCTGGGCATCATCCTTGTCTTTTTGGATAGACAGGTATTTGGTTCCACAAGTAGCCTACACTTTCCCCAAGCCTACAACACTTTAGTCAACCATCAGTGGACTTGGACAGCACCATATTCAGAGCACAGACCCCTGGGACACCACAGATGTTAACACTATATCCTTGGTTTCAGGGCTTCTCTTGCATGGCAAATATACAAAGAATACCATGTAGCCAGAGATCAAGGCTGAAGGCAGGGAGTGAAATAGCTCTGCCACCACTTCCAAGGAGTCGAATGCCTGCAGGTCACCCTGGCCTTGAGCAGTAGCCATTGATCAGGAAGTTTAATTTGAATTTAATCTTCACATAGAACAAGTCACATCAGTGTTCAGCACTTGTCACAGAGTCACCTGTGTCCAGCACACCTCATAGAATCACCTGTATCCAACACACCTCCTGGAATCACCTGTGTCCGACACATGTCACAGAATCACCTTTTTGCCCCAATGTTCCTTGAAGTCTACCTACCCAGTGATCTTCAGGACAAACAAAGGTTTTCTGGGTCCTTGAAAGCAAGTGATACATTGAACTAAAGGCATAAAAAGAACAGAAATGCCTTAAATTAGTGCCTTAGTATGGGTTCCATATTTAAACATACTCAAGGCGCCATCACTTTCTCTTCCTAAAGGCACTGACCACTCCACACAGAATACCCAGGACACAGGTAGAATTACAACCTACCAGAGTCCTCACTGCAGGGGCCTCAGCTTTGTCAGTCTGAAGTCAGCCATCCCCCAGCCAAAGCCTCCACACTAAGCCATGATTCCCATCGCTATTTCATAGCATGGGTTCAGGTTAAGTCCAAATTTCCCAATACAGTTAGTCACTTATCTCTTTTTTTTTTTTTTTTTTTTTTTTTTTAATTTAATTTTATTTTATTTTTTTAATTTACATTCCAAATCACTTCCCCTTTCCCGTTTCCTCCCTCCCCGAAAGTCCCATAAGCCCCCTTCCCTCCCTCTTTTCTCCGTTCAACCTCTTAAAGGTGACTTCAACCCATCTCTGCTCTAGGGCTCTCAACCTCCCCAATTCTTGGTGGAATCTGGTTCAATTTGGGGGTTCCTCTCTATACCATCTTTTCATTTATCTAGAAGTGTGTTTCCTGGCCCAAGGCACCTGAAAGAACAGTTTGCCTCAAGCATGCATCTGTATCATCTGTGCTTCATTGTGACCCCAAAGGTCCTCTCAGCTCCAGAAAAGCGGCCGGCATCACAATTGTACTGTTGCAAGGCAGTTGACACCAGCATATGTAGCTCCAGTGTGTAAGCTCACATGAATGCATGCGTATCCTCCATACACATATTATTAACACATGTGTGAACACACATATGCACAGTTGTCTCATCTCCTCTTTTCTGACCTGGATCACTAGAAACCACTTGTGAAACGTCCTGTTAGCATCCTATTTGCGAGAAGGGTGAACTACAAACGGCCACTCATGGCCCTAGTTCTCCTCCCAACTTCTATATACAAAGGTGTCATGTGAAACAGGAGTTGCACAAAATCTAAGAATCAGTCCACCATGTAGCACAGAGGTCCTTCCCTTCTTGACCTTGAAGTCCCAGATGTAATCTGAAAACTCCCCAGGGAACCCTTTTCTCCACCCAAGATGAGTCTACTAACCAAGATCTGAGAACAACAGCTTGCAGGAGACCCACTCTGCCCTGTTGCCCAGGTCCTTGAAAATCATTGCATTTCAAGAAAACTCTGACCCTTCTCCAGTTAGTGATATAAAGACCTGAGTGAGAAACAAGCAAGACTAAGACCCATACAGAGGAACTCACACAGGGAGATTAGCAATTGGCACATCCCAAACACAGGACACTGAGCATCTGGTCAAGGCTAGAGTCTGTGTGCACTCTGTCCCTTCTGTGTGCCTTAACAACAGCATACCCACTCACAGGGTACAGGCCATTTAATGGAGGTGGGAGGCCCTGTGTGTCTGAGAACTTGCTGCTGGTAATTCCTTAGGCAAACAGCAGAGCTCTGCATGCAGGCACCAGAGGGAGCACCATCAGGTATTCTATTTACAGACATTTAATTACATTTTCCATTAGAATTTGCTCTCCAAAGAATTCAGGCCAGCAGCATGGCACTGCCATGCCTCTCCGTGTCCCTGGTGGCTTCTTTCTAAGCACCAGGATCTACCAGGTTTCTATGCATTGCCTGTGAATTGAGCTGAAGGGAAGGCAAGAGGACACTACAAGATTACCACCACCCTACCAGACACTTCCATCCCACCAGCTGACTTTCCACTCCCTTTCATCAATGTGTTAGCTTATGAAAGAAAGGATATAAGGACAAACACTGATGTATTTCTTTGGACATAGTCGTTGAAGACTAGTTAAGAGTCTTCTGTCTATCCAGCAGTGAGATTTTGGCCATGAGATGCCTGACGCTTCACTGACAGTGACCCTATATTCTTCTGCTAGAGAGGGACAGCACCTATTGGCCACATCAGGCAGAACACTGTACTTAGTATCAGTATCAGCCACAGAGGATTGTACTGCATGCATGCATCAGCATGTAGGAGAGTAGAGAGCTGTCACAGAAAAACTGTTCTAGGTCCAGGTCCCATATTTGGTAGCACCCTGTGGTTCCTGTGGTCATTACTTGGCCTGGAGTCAGACACATGGAGGATACTCACAGTTGGAGAGGAGTGAGATCACTGCCCACAGCTTCTGTTGTCTAAGCAGTTGAGGATCAGGAGGACTTGTTCAGGAAGCTGAATGGCTTCAAGAGGGACCCGGTAAGTACAGAAGTATGTAGACTTGCCCTGTCTGTAAGGCACAGAGTTGCTGGGTGCCATTCTCATTTCCTCTTGAAATGTGTTAAAAAGAAGCAAACTCCTTCTCCAACCTCCACATGGGGATCCTGGTGGCTGGCTAACATGGAGATCCTGTTGGTTGGTTAACATGGGGAACTTGGTGGCTGGCTAACATGGGTACCCCAGTGATTAGCTAGCATGGGGATCTTGGTGGCTGGCTAACATGGGATGGCTAACATGGGAATGTTGGTGGCTAGCTAACATGGGGACCCTGGTGGCTGGCTAACACGGAGATCCTGTTGGTTGGTTAACATGGGGATCTTGGTGGATGGCTAACATGAGGACCCTGGTGACTGGCTAGCATGGGGATCTTGGTGGCTGGCTAACATGGGGATCTTGGTGGCTGGCTAACATCGGGATCTTGATGGCTGGCTAACACAGGGATCTTAGTAGATAGCTAAAATGGCGGAGAATTATGTGATTGAGGCCATCAGGTGAAATGAGCTCAGCTCAGGCCTATCAGACACAAATAAAGGCATGTAAAAACACAAGACACATTTACACATGCAAAGGAATGTACACATAGATACACTACATGCACCAAGATGTGTATACAGACATATCCACACACACAAAAGCATGAGCACACAGATAAATATATGTGTAAAGGGGCATGAACACACAGAAACATGTACAGTCACAGAGCCATATACACATAGACAAATCTACACACAATATACAGTCACATAGAAACAGCTATGGGAACACATAGAAATAAATATACAAATACACATTGACAAATATAGATATTTATATACACTGACACTTGCACGTACAGAGAAGCACATAAAGATATTTATACATATTGATATATGTGCACACATACACAGACATACATCCTCTCACCACACACACACATACAAGTCCCCATGTATACATACACATGTAAGCACACATATATACAGACACAAACATATATCCACATACATATATGCAATATACATACACACATACTTACATATTATCCAGTCTTCCACTTCACAGATACACACATGCACGTGTGTGTCAGCACACAGATACAAGCATACCCAGACACATTCAGTGCAAGCCCACATATGTTATCACCATAGGCCTGCTCCTGCACAGGTAAGTGCCTTGCAGGATTAGACCTCTGCTTTGAACCTGTGACTCTGTCTCTTCAGCATGGACAGGTTGTTTCTAAGGCACTGGCTTCTTAAACACAGACTTGATGTGCCAGCTTGAAGAGAAAATTGTTAAGAGCATGGTGATAGTGACAAGATTCATGCCAATTGACTTCCTGTCACCTGAAGTACTGGATAAGTGCTTCACTTACCAAGACACACCCACAAGAAGCACACATGCATACAGACAAATACACAGATACTCTGTCAAGCACACATGTGTGAAATGCAGGTGACTGTCTACATGGGTCTGAGACTGGTCCTACAGTCAGGAACCCATACCTCCTACCAGCTCCATCCTGGATCCTGAAGAAATTTCCAGAACCTCTGCTATGTTTTGTATGGCAATGAAAATGATCATAATATGTGGACATATAATGTCCACATATGATACAAGTGTAGCCACTCCATGTGTACTCATATACACAAGAACACACACACACACACACACACACACACGCATTTGATCCATTGACAGGCAAAGCCTTTGGCCATTATTTCTGAGTCCGCTCATCATCTCGTATCTGTGAATCAAGCAAACTGGGTAAGAGGGTGCATTGAAGAGTCTTCTTGTAAGGAAGGGGAAATACGCTTCTCGAAATTTAGCACTTCTCTGAGAGCAAGAACTTTATGGATAAGCCTTTGGCTTGAGTCCTCTGATCTCCATGCTTCAAGGTGTGACTGCCACCTATGGAATGAAGTCAGAGCCTTGCGATGCCTCCAATAGTCGCATGATGTGTGTGTGTTTGGGGCTCAATAAAACCATTTTGTTTCTGCTTCTTAAGCTAGTTTATTTATTTATTTATTTTGCCTGTATCATAAGGGCTGCTGTCAAAGTTTTAAATTATATTAAATTTCTTAACTGACATCTTAAATTTGGTATAGAAAGGTCTTAATATTTCTCAGAGGAAATGATGATAAGCGATTCTCACAAATGTTAAACACGAGAGAGTGTAATTATAAAGGTGTACTCAAAGATGTAAAGGCTTTGTTTTAAAAAAAAAAGTCAGACTTTGAATTTTAGTTTCAGCCAAAAAGTAATTGCATAAAGGGAGGTTCCTAATAACTCCAACTAAAATTCCCCCGATTTTCGATTTTGCTTTGCTTTGTTTTGCTTTTCTCACCTGTGGTCTGATCTTCCCAGCAACCTCCGGGAGAAGCTGAGAAGACAGTGACTCTAGATTGTTCTGTCCTTCCTGACTGGACCTCAGCAATTAATTTCTACTCGTTGATAAAAAGGATTCTAACTATAGGTAAGAGACATTGGCACCCTCCCTGAATCCTCTCTGCTGGTCAGAGGCCCTGAGCTGTCCAACATACCTCACCTGTGATTTTAATCACAACTGCATTTTTATGGGAGGGGCAGGCATGAAGAGCAGAAAGAAGCCTACCACACACAAATACAGACAAACATACACATGTGCACACAAACGCACAACAGGAGAGGGAGAAATAGAGAGAAGAAAAGAGGGACCATCAAAAGAGTCTGTGTCAGTCTTTTTAAAAATCCATTTGTGATCACAAATGAAACACTTCCCATCTCTTAATGGGTAGCTTGCTTGGTTTTATTACCAACCACGCAAAGCAAGACCCTGTCAAAAGAAGCGCTGTGCGGAGGTCTCTGCTTTCCATTAAAATAATTTCAAAAAGCTTTTTCTCCCCCTCCCCTGAAAGAACCCATTTTGCAAGATGATTTAGCTCAAAATCTGCTGGGAGTAACCCTTGGCATAAAGTCAGATTGTGTTGGAGTTAGGCCTAAATTCATACATCAATTATTTACTGTCGACGCCGATTGTATAAGTGTAGAAAATTACTAGGAATGATATTTTCTCTCAGGCAGAAAAAATGTGATACAGCGGACCCACCCCTCCTAATGTGCCGCCCACTGTCCAGTCCCAGAATTATTTATGCATTAAAAAACAGTGCGCCGGGGCAAAGGGGAGAAGACGGGAGAGACAGACACATTATTTTAAACCTTTCATAACACCCATAAATATTTCATAACAAATAAATAAAGAATGTCGGGCCGTGTGGAGACAGCTGTAGAGGCACGGTTCAGTGCTCCGCCGGGCTCCGGGGACCCCGCGCTTAGCCTCGGTTAAGCCCCCATTTCTTTTTAATCATCCACTTAGTGCATTATGGGTAGGGGCTCTGCAGGTGAGCGGGAATGCTGAAGGTTACAGAGGGAGTGCCACTTTTCACGGGAACCAGTGTTTTCCTTTCCCGTTTAATCTTTCAGACAGACATACAGGAAGGGAGCCTTTAACGGTTTGTAGTCCTATGGGGGGGGCAGGGAGGTGCATATTGCTTAGGGTTTTCATGCTGCCCCTGTGGCACTATGGTTTTCCCCTAATAAAAAGCACTGACTTGGCAGTGCACCCAGTTCACTTCAGGAAGCGGCCACAAGTGAAGGTTGAGACTGTGCAAGGAGACTGCTGCTGAAGGTGCCTCCTGCCTTACAGAGATTGGCACCCTGTGGTGACACTTGGTGGCCAAAAGTTAAAAAAAAAATTCATAAAAGAAATGAGGAGAAGAGGAAGAAAGGGAGGTTCACAGACCTCAGGGCAGCACACTCTCTCGTAATGGAGCACCTAAAGGCTAGTAGAGCATGTGTGTGCCCGGCCAATATGCGTTGGCTATACTGCCCCACAAATTGTGCATTGTTCACCATAGAACAGAAGCCTGGAACGCTAGCCACACTGCTCACAAATGCATGTGCTGTGTGCTTTGGTGTCATATTCAAGTACACAGAAAGGAAGTATCCTGTGAGTCTGGTGTCAAAGGTCTTCACAGGGGTCTTCAGCAGAAGGCAACATGCACAGTTATCGAGGAAAACCCTGTGGGCTGTGTCCTACATCTCTATCCACCATACAGGTAATGGTGAGGCAGGAGTTTGCACAGTTCATCTTACAAATATGGTGGCTGGTCAGGTGGCTCGTCACCTGACTGAAAAGGGCAGGGCTCAGGGGTGATTCTCAGGCTTCGTCCTAGGATAAGTCTTATTCTGTGGCCTCTTGATCATAGGTGTGAACTAATGTGGCATGTGGCACAGCTGCTTTCTGTTTTGATCCAGGCATGCCAGGATGTAGGTGTGCTGGGCCACAGGGGCACTGGGCTGCAAACTACGCTGGGATCTAAGTGTGCTTGAACACAGGTGCTTGGTGCAATAAGTATGCTTTGCTTCAAGTAGGCTGGATTGCAGGTATGTTGGGATCCCGGTGTCTTAGGCTGCAGGTGCACTTGGCTCTAAATGTGCTTGACCACATGTGCTCTGTGCTGTAGGTAAGCTAGGCTGTATGTTTGTATTGTATGGACTGCAGTATTGTATTGTATTGTATTGTATTGTATTGTATTGTATTGTATGGGCTGCAGTTGTATTGGGCTATAGGTATGCTGAAACACCTGTGGCTAGCTCCATGTCAGGCCAAGTGTCTTGTTCCAATAAGACAACCTACAACTTACTAGACCTTTTCCCAGTCCCTCAGCTATCAGTTTGCCTGTGATTTCAAGTCTGTGGAAGCTGTCTTTGTATAGGATCTAAACCTAGCTCTAGGAGACACGAAGAACAAGGCAGGACCATCCTGAAGACCAGGTCACCACTGGCTTCTTGTTTTCCTTAATCCACAGAGGGAAGGCTCCACTAGACTCTCCTACAAGACTGCTCTCAGAGATCTTTAAATGCCTCTGCATTGAAAGCCGAGTGTCTCTGCTCCCAGGTCATGACTAGGCAGAACTTTTTAGAAGTGAGCTAATCACAAGAACAGATGTCATAGATTTATGGCCTTAGAGAGCTGGCACATGGATCCCCTACCCTTCTCTCTGCTATTGAGATCACAGAGGAGATGAACGCCAAAAAGGAGACTTGGAAACCTATCAGGCTGACATTGACCTCAGCCTCCAGGACCGTAGGAATCCAGCTCATCTTTTACCCTTGGCCCTACCCTCTGTGGTGTACTTGTCACACCGCCATGGTTACACAGTAAGCCTGTGTGACTGCTCACTTGGAAATGCTCTGCTGTGGAAAGATCAAGAGCTCCAGGCCTTAGCTAGAGGTCCTCAGCTGGCTTCAGATTTCAGGACTCTTTGAGTTCTTCCCACTGACCAAAGCTCAACATTCTGTGACCCCAGAACCAAATCCCAGCTTTGGGTAGATTCTTAAAGATACCCATATTTGACCCCCTGTCATGTGCACAGCATCTCTCCCAGAGAGGGCCTACCTCTATGCAGTATTCAGGCCTCCACACTGGGACTTCCTGGAGAAGGGTTCACTGTGAAAACTCCCTTACTGAGTCATAGCTTGAAGTTTTAATAAACCTCTCATTACTTTTTAAACATCAGAGGATGTAATAAAGATCTCAAATAACCTGCTAAATATTTATCTCATTAATACTTAAGCACACATTTATTTCTTACTAATTATTGAATATGTTACTGGGATTTGTTTACTAGGTCTCATCAGCACTAACATCAGTGTACGGGACACGGGCATCTAGTCCTGCAGCTTCCAGCCCTGAAGCAAACACTGCACCTCTTCCCCTCTCACTGTCACAGGTATCAGAGACTGCTGTCCCTGCATGTAGCATATATCCCCCAAAAAGTGAAGTTGGGGAACTCCCTTGCCCATTGTCAGGACTCCTGAGTATTTTCCACACTCTTGATCCCAGAAAAAAAAAATTATAGAATGTCACCTGAGAGACTTAAAAATGGAAGGAATTTTGGGTGTTGTGAGAATGAGGGAAGGAGAACACTGGAGGAGAAAGGGCAGTGACTGAGAGGAGGTCTGACCAGGTTCCCAGGCAACCTGGAAAATGCAGAGTTTGCATGTGATGCACAGGGTAGAGGCCTTGTCAAGCTGGCTGCCTGCCACCTGCATGTGTATTTTCTACTATGTCCTACTATCCTGTTTCAGAGCTACTGTCATTCACAGACCAAGTTTTCCTGAACAACCATTTCAGGAACAGCACAGTGAAGGTGGTTGTTTGAGATTTGCTTTGCTGATGTCCGATGTAAACTCCTTTTTAGTAGGAGACAGTACTTTCAGAGGAATATTCCAGAGAGATTGAAAATTGGAAAAGTTTGGTGGGCGAGAATTTAGGGTTTATTTTTCCCCAGAGCTTCTTGTTACATTAGAACTCTTGTTATATTAAAATTTGGAAGTAGCTTTGGAAGACATCCATCAGTTTTTATTTTTGTGAACAGGTATATGTTGATATTTTGTGACTATCTTGATGTGTCCTTTAGAACAAAAAGGAGCCTAGAAAATTTCATTATGTCTAAAGTGTTTGCTTGTGATTCTTCCTGGAAGCCTTGCAGTTGTCCTGGGCTGGAGCCAGAAACCCTCAGGATGAATTTGTCCCATGATGACTTTGACTCTGAGAAGCCCAAGGAGCTGAGGTTGGGGAAATTCTGATTCCTCTGGATCCGACAGTCATTTTACTAGAATAATGATTATTCCTTGGAGCTTCCTCCTGGGGCTTGGTAGATTTGTGCCTCATAGGCACAAACAGATGACTGTCCAGGTGTCCTGGGTGTTCCTGAAAAACCAAGCAAGCCAGGCAGTGGCACACAGAGAGTTCTTTACTGCTATCCAACCAGATGTCACTGGGGTCTAGGCTTCCAAGAACTACAGGGACCTCAGAGTTCAGAGAAATTCCTCTCATTGCACTAGCAGAAAGCCAGATGCGCTGAAACCAGAGATTTGTCTTGATCCACGGGAGAACTAAGGGTCCCAGGCAAACTGCTACTCTGAAATCTATAATGAGAGAAATCCAGAAAACTACAGATCAGCCCCAAAGAACAGAAATGCAGTCACTGGTCATTCCAATCCCTCCTTCCTGGACCTTACTACCAGGACTTCCACTGAGCTCTCCTGATGAGACTGCAGAATGCCCTTTATGGTGTGACTGGGATGAGAAGAAGAGGGGACTTTAAACACTGTGACACCAGCCTAGAGGTCATTTCATTACAAAGGTCTGTCCTGGCTATGTCAGGGTCATGGACAGTTCTCTCCTCCAAGGGCTTCCTGAACCTAGAAAGGACAGAAGATAAGAGGAGACAAAATGTCTGTGACAGTGGTACTCCAAGAATAATACTCTCCACAGTCTTCTACCACCAGAGGGAAGCCTGGTGTAGTAACAGTGGGCCAGCAAAAAGAGATGCTGAACACAGGCTGCCAGATGAAGAGTTAAAAAGACTTCAGCCTAAAACCTACACTCACATCCTGTTCACCTCAGGTCCAGGGAACACGTAAAGTTTTAAACAGAAAACCAGAAGGCCCACCTAAAGGCAGAATAGGCAAACCTGAAAGACAGAGCTAGCCTGGGTGGCAGACTCCATGATAACAGCACCAAAGATGGATAGCAGGTAAGGAGGTGGCCATAGCAAGATGTCAGATGTTAGGGAGAAAGGCAGCATCCAGGTCACATAGGCGTGTGAGCAGAAGGCTGGAGATTCAGACTCAGAAGAGGAGGCTACATAGTAAGCAAGGAGAAAAGAAAGACGCCTGCCAGGGCACCAGTACCTCCAGCAGCTGAGGGAGCCATGGATGGAAGATGAGCTGGGGATGTGAAAGCAGAGTAGACTAGATATCAGCGCATAACTGCTTCTGTTCGTGACAAACCTCCAACCTTAGGTGGGAGAAGCTCAGAAAGTACAGAGTTGCAAACACTGGAGGCGGGAGAAGTTACAGGAGTAAGGAAACAGGACACACAAGGCATTAGCATGCCATTTCCAAACTGCAGAGAGCCAAGAACAACAAAAAAGACTTGGCTAAATCACAGAGAAGATACCTCACTCACAAAGACCAAGGGCAAGTGGGAAACTTATCAGGCACCCCACAAGCAAGAAATGAGCAGAGTACAAGATTGTAATTGTTAGCAGAAAAATCCTAGAAGTGCATTATTAGTAAAATTAGCCTTTAAATGAGAAAGATTACAATTTTTCTCAAAACAAAAAAAAAAATACCAAATAAAACAATAACAAAAAGAAGAGTCTCTAAAGAAATTTAGCCCTGGTAGATCTTTCCTTCAAGAAATAACAGCAGAAAGTGAGAAGACTTTAGAATCCTCTGCTATCAGGACCTTGTATGTGCATGTAAGGGACCCACATTGTTTGCATTTAAGCTCTGATTATTCCAGATAGACACTGTGAAGTCAGTGATAACTGATCTTTTAAATGTTGGCTTTATGCGTTAAGAGGGGTGATGAAAAAAAATCAAAATATGTTTGATTTCAACCACAGGAGTCAGAAATAAAAGTCCCCAGAAATGAACTGAAAACAGCCGCCACATCAACGGCAATGAACAGAAAATGGTCAGGAACATGATTTGTTTGAACCCAACAAAATTGTAATCATTCTGAACTGCATGTCCCAAATGTCACAATGAAAGAGGCCAGCAGAGTTCAGCAAGTTCAGAAAACAAGACAGCTTCGTGCACTGTTCTGCAAAGTCCGTGTTGAGGATGGAGACGCAGTGGACCACGTGGAGGTGGCTGGAGAATGACCTTGTATGCCCACGTGGATTCTGGAGGACTGAGAGAGCAGCAGGGGTTTTCAGATAAAACATGACGATTCTATAGCACTATGGCCAGACAACCTGGCAAAATATGGGAGCTAGAAATCTGGGGGAAAAAAATCCCTCTGTTATAGCTAGGGACCTCAGACGCCTGGCAGTAAGTGGTAGGTCAAGAACACAGAAAATCCATAAAGATGCTGTCATTCCATTCACAAGCAGCAAGACTGATTCTTCTGAAGCTCAGATGGAACATTCTTCACAAGTGGCAGCAGTCTGGCCCACAGAGCACCAAACCCATCTACCAGAGCAGAAGACACAGGAGGTATGTTCTCAGATGCGAGTCGGATTGAAAGAGAAGTCCACCGCAGAAGAGTTCCAAAGATTTAGAACTTATATTTCATGAATTGTTTCAGCTAGCACACAAAACAATGTTTCTCTGTGACAATTTCTTTTTTTTTAAGAAGCTTTTGTTTATTTTTTTAATATGCGCATTACAGGAAACAAAACACAAGAAGGCAAGAACAAAGTCACCCATCTCAAGGAGCTCTCGATGTGTCGTTCTAGATCTTGCAAGCGTACATACACTTGGGCAATTGAGATTATATAGTATGTACCATGCTTTTCCCACATTGTGAATATTCACCGACTAAAAACCCCATGCTACCCAAGAATTTTGATAACCAAGAATACACCATGCCATCTCAATCTGTCAGACAAAAATTGTAATCCTGTCTTCCTTGGCGACAGAAATTTCATAGAAGACAAAAAATGGCAGCAGGCCTCTAGAGAGATGTACTGGCAAAGTTACAATTAAATTCTGCATTCACTCAATCTCAGCTCACAAGGAAACACAAAGCAACAGACCACACTAAGTATAGCATTCCTAAGCTTATCATCAGATCTATACACTAACATATGGAGAAAAAGGGGTGTTCCCACTCAAAAAATGTATTGCCACGGAGCAGCTGGGAGATGCACGTCTGACAGGGGCTCTCAGGACATCAGTCACAACACCCTGTGAACCTCTCTGCCCCTCCAGTCAGCCTATGAACATAATGGTTACACTGGGAAAATGGAGGTTAAACTTGGCCTTTGAGCAGATGCTGTTATTAGGTGATGGAGGTGGGCTAGGGCAAAGATTAATGCTCAGAAAAAGGCACTGTAGCTGTTGGTTCAAGTTGTCTAGCCATTGGTTAGGTGTGCATTTCAGTTAATGTTGCCAGGTAGTAGAGGTAAGTCCCAGTGCCTAAAGGATGCTAGAAGTAGCAAAAGGTCAGGCTAGTCTGGGGAGGGCTGTCTTCTGGGCGTGGCCTTTGTTAATCCTCCCTAGCATCATCTGCACTTCGGAGTTGTGAAGGGAAGAGGATGGATGAGGGAAAGACTGTTAGTACCACTACATCCAGAGGACGGCTGTACCCAGGGCCCCAATATGCATCTTGGTAAAATACCTGTGTTCCTTATGCACAGTTGTTATCTGATTGTGACGTCCTAAAGGAGAGCACATGGTTAAAAGTAGAGTGAGTGGATATGGTAGAATTGGCAAAGGTTTCCTCTTGAACATGGAACTGTTAAGCCATGTCTAGACAGTGTGGGGAAATCCCTGTGACAATTTCATACACGCACGCCGTTACACCTTGATTTGGTTTGCTCCACATTCTCCCCAGTCCATCTTCTTGAAGGTACTTTTCTCCCTCAGCAAACAATGGGGTCAGAGTAACACACCGGCAACTCGACTCTCGTGACAAATGTAAAGGTATATTGAACCAAATGAAAACGCAAACACGGGAGCCAAAATTTCCGAGCTGTAGAGAAGCAGAGCTCAGAGAAACATTTACAGCAAGAGAACGGTGTGCTAAGCAGATAAGAAGGAATGGAAATCGGTGTTCTTAGCTTCCACAGCAAGAAACCAAACAAGGGCAACTTGAGCTTTTCTAAGCTGAAGAAAGGGGGCAATCACATGAGGGCAGAAATCTATGAGCAGTAAAATAGAAAACACCAGGACATGAAGCCGATTCTATGGTAGCACCAGAAAGATTCATAAACCACGTCATAAAACTCATCTGGAAAACAGAGTGAGAGGGAAAACCTCGTAAGATCATAAGTGGCTCTGTATCTGTCAAGTGAGCAACTTGTGAGTCAGTAAGATTCCCAACAGAAGTCACAAGATCCGTTGATTTCAACAAGAAATCTTTCCAAATATTTGAAGAAAAATAGTATCAGTGCTCCATATCTTCCCAGAAGCTATGAACAGAAGACAATACTTTCTAGGTCATTCTGAGACACCAAACCTATTAAAGAACATGGTCAGAACTTCAGGAAAGAAGACTACAAAATAATATCTACTGTGAAATAGAAAATGTCCTAAATTATTATACTATCAGCTGATCAAAACCAACAATGTGTGAAGGTAATTGGATACTAAAACCATGCAGGATTTGTACTCAGTAGGCAAATTTGTCTCAAAATTTGAAAATGTAAACTTCCATATAAGTAGGCAAAAAAAAATCATATCATTCCTAAAAGGAATCATATCAGTTAGTACATAAAACCATTTAGCAAATGTCAGTTTTAATACACAGAAAAAAAGGAAAAAGGAAAAAAAAACCTCACAGTGACCAGAGAATAAAGACAATTTTCCATAGTTTAATTTTTTTTGTTTATGAAATACACACAGGACACTTTCCTTCTAATACCAAGGTAAGCATCACATAGTATGTTATTTGATTGTGCATATAAATGTGTTGGAAGTTCTAGCTGGTGAATTAAGATACCCACCCCCCAAAAAACCAAAACCAACCTAAGTAAAAAGCAAAACACTCAGCTTGAGGAAAAAAAGCAATAATTGTGACTATTTGCCATGACGTGATAACTCATTTAGAAAATCTACAATTAAAAAATTCTGAAGTTCACCAATGAATTTTACAAGGTTGTAAGATAGGTAGTTAATAAACAGAATCTAATCACTTTCTCCTTTTACAGAAAAAGTTGAAATTTAAGGTTTGAAATAAGGCTGCTTATCATGGCAGCAAACAGAAGCATAACTAGTTACAAATCCAAAGAAGACTCAGAGTCTCTGAAAGCTATTTCAGAATGAATAGAGGCAAAACAATAAAATAAACAAAAAAAATAAACAGAGAGACAATCCATGTTTCTGTACTAGAAAATTCGGTAATGATAAGCACCATCTTTTTGCCTGGATAGTGGGTTTCTACAACATCTCAGAAAAGGATTTCAGAGAGAAAAAAAAGCTTATTCTAAATATATATAACAAGCAGACATCTAAAACAGTCAAACTTCTCTGAAGAAGAGCAGAGTTGGCCACAATTTCAGTTGTCAGACCTAAGGGACATTAGAGTTCAGAATAGGCACAAAGGAATTACCTGGTCTTTGATAAACAGCAACTCTATGGAGAAGCGATAAGCCTTTTCTATCAAAGAGGCTAGAAAAATAGATCTCTATGCACAAAACACATAAACCGTGGTAGAGTGTGCACCCTTCAAAAACATACCAACTCAAGTTGGACCACATTTCTAGATATAAAATGCTAAACTATAACACTTTCTGGCAAAAAAAAATGTAAATCTTGGCTTTGTTAAATAGAACACTAATAACCCAATACACACACACACACACACACTAATACATGCTATGCTTTGTTGTGTTTTGCTTTCTAATTTATACGAAAACTTCTCTAACAAAGGCAACTTGGGGAGGAAAGGGTTTCTTTGGCTTACACACCCAGGTCACACTCAATCACTGAGGGAAGAAGTCAGGCAGGTACTCAAGGCAGGAACCTCGAGGCAGGAACCTTCTGGCTCAGCTAGGTTTCCTAAACAGCTCAGGTTCTGCTGCCTACGGATGTATTGCAAACTGTGAAGAGAAACACTTCCTTTTTTTGTTACTGCAAAACTGCAGATCTGAATGGTGCATGCAGCAGGCACTCATTAAAATGGCTGAGAGAGAGGTAAGACTGTAGGGTTAGCATGGGCTGTTGGGAGGGCTGAGCAAGTGGACCACTGGAAGGTTGCATTTAACTAACAACAGATGTATTGCTTATGGTTTTAGAGATTGGCAAGCCCAAGATCAGGACACCTACAGAGCACCCTGGTTTTGAGGGCATGAGACTGTCACTTACAATACTGTCATGGTGAATGAAAGTCATTATGCATTTGTCAAAACCCACACAGCTTCACAGAGCTCAGTAAACATTGACTGATTCAAGTTTTAAAAACTGTTTAATTGGAATCATAATAACACTTTACCTCTAGAAACATTGTATCGTTCCATTACCAAAAAAAAAAAAAAAAAGACATTACACAACTGAGCCAGGACTCTCTGCAGGGTTACTACTGCTGTGATGAAACACTGTAACCAAAAGTGAGCTGGGGTTTATTCAGTTTACAGCTCCACATTGTTATTCATCACAGAAAGAAGTCAGAGCAAGAACTCAGGCAGGGCAGGAACTGAAGGCCAGAGCTGAAGCCATGGATAGGTGTTGCTTACTGGTTTGCTCAGCCTGCTTTCTTATAGATCCCAGTCCAGGAATGGCACCACCCACAAAGGGCTGGGTCCTCCCCCATCAATCACTAATTTAAAAAAATGCCCTACAGGCTTCTGCCTAGCCCAATTTGATGGAGGCATTTTCTCAGCTGAGGCTCCCTACATTCTGATAAATGCAGTCTGTCTCAAATTGACATAACACTAGCCAGTGCAAGCACAGGTACATTCCATTTATACCTCCATAGTGATTCTTTAAGCTCTGGGCAGGGACTTTGTTAGTTCAGTTCCTATTACTATATTTTTAAAAATTACCTGAGACAAGTTCAAAAAGGGGAAGGGTTCATTTTGGCTTGTAGGTTTAGGGTTTTGTGATCAGGTGGCTGCCACATCATGGTGTGGTTACAGAGGGCATGCGGCAGAGGAGACCCACTCATTTAGTAGCTGGGAATGAAGAAAGAAATGGGACTTGAGTTCCACATTGCATGTCAAGAGCGTGTGTGTGTCTAATGACCTAAGACTCCCAATAGACTCATCTATTAGGTTTTCTATTAGCATCTTATATGGACGCCAGTTCTTTGATGCCTTGGACTTTGAGGGCTACCTAATACTTAACATACAACAGAAAGCACGACAGGAAGAAAGGGAAGGTTGGGGTAGAGGAAAGAGTGGAGAGAGAAGAGGAGGGAATGAGGAAAGGAAGGGTGGGAACTGTTAGAAACAAGTAGACTGAACTCAGCCAAGCTAAATGCCTACTAAGGAAAGTGTGGATATTTTGGTCCTTCTTAGAAGGGGGAACAAAATACCCATGGAAGGAGATAAAGAGACAAAGTCTGAAGCAGAGACTGAAGGAAAGGCCATCAAGAGACTGGGGAGCCATCCCATACACAGTTACCAAACCCAGACACTATTAGGGATGCCAACAAGCGCTTGCTGACAAGAGCCTGATATTGCTGTCTCCTGAGAGGCCCTGCTAGTGCCTGATAGAGGGGGATGCTCTCAACTAACCACTGGACTGAGCACAGGGTCCCCAGTGGAGGAGCTAGAGAAAGGACCCAAGGAGCTGAAGTGGTTTGAAGTCCCATAGGAGGAACAACAATATGAACCAACCAGTACCCCCAGAGCTCCCAGGGACTAAACTACCAACCAAAGAGTACACATGGAGGGGCCCATGGCTCCAGCAGCATATGTAGTAGAGGATGGCCTTGTCGGACATCAATGAGAGGAGAGGCCCTTAGTCCTATGGAGGCTCAATGCCCCAGTGTGTAGGGGAATGCCAGGATAGGGAAGCAGGGGTGGGTGAGAGCAGGGGGAGGGGAGACGGGGTAGGTGATTTTCGGAGGGAAACTGAGAAAAGGGGATGATATTTGAAATGTAAATAAAGAAAATATCTAATTTAAAAAAATGATTGGTACTCACTATGGAACATGCAAGAATTCAGTGTGTAGTGCGTAATTAATGGTATCACATAATATAAAATGGGTAAATAGGGGGAAAATAAACAAATGAGACTAAGGGTGCTAGGACATGCTGTCACCATATTCTTTCTTATCCCCAGTCCACCCTGGGACCAGAGGGTAACACCCAGCACCACTATGTACCATGCTGCTGAGCCAGGAGTGTTATGAGGGTCAGATGCATCAAAGCATTTTAGAGCATGAGGCTTTGTTCAGACTTTGCTCTTCCATGATAACTGCAATCTCTACACAGAAGCAAAACAACAAGAAAAACAGCTCAGCCAAAGGGGAAGTCCAATGTTCTGTTCATCAAAGACTGGGCAAAGAGAAGCTTGTCAGCAGCACTGACTGCAAGTCACTCCACACTTTGTCTAACAGGACCTTTCCTGAGCCTCAGAGGTTCCACCAGAGCAAGGCTGCACAGGAGAGCACATGGGGCAGGAACTGTCATGGACTCCTTGCCAGAGACCTCCCTCGCTGGAACTTGGAGCAGCCTCACATCCAGCCACATAAATTAACAGTCACCTAGGACACATCCAGTGTACTGGTGAGGAAAAGAGCAGAAGGATCCAGAGAATGGACATCTTCAGACTCATAGGTATCTGACATGATGTGGATTGACAGGCTATGCATCCACTAAAAATGTTCACTTTGCATAGAGAGAGGCTATGAGGTCCTGAGGCAGAGGGTAACCCTATGGGTAACCCTTACAGTGAAAACATGTAGAGAGTGGTAGGTGGGGCATAGGCTTTCCTAAATGCAGATGCCCTCAGCACACATCATGGGAGATGCTAGAGTGTATTCCTCCTTTAGCATCTTAACAAGCATAAGACTCTTGTGTCGATCCAGCTCTTTAGGTCTTCAGGTGTAGATATTTAAATCAATAGTGTTCATGAGCGTCAAGAAGACTAAGACATTCTGCCATACATGCCCCGCTATGGGTGAAGCAGGACCTAGGAGGTGGGTGACTACAGAGTTCATTGAGGCCCTAAGTGCTGTGGGGTGCTGAGTCTCAGTCATCCGCCCTCAGGTCCCAGAATCCAGAAAGCACCCCTGGAACAACACGGTTTCCCACTTGTTCATCTGTGTTTCCCAGAACCCAGCCAAGTCTCCCTCATCAGAGGCCATGTCTGAGAATGCTTGCTTCTCCTAGTTCTTCCCCCTAACCTTTCCCCTAGTTCTTTCTCTCAATAAGTATGGTGAGGGGTAGGAAACAGAATCCAAGGTCTCCTTGGTCAATTTCACAGTCACTTCGGTAGAAAAGACAATGGGCCAGGAGTGCAGAAAGGCTGCCTGGGTTTGCTACTTTGCAGTTCTAAACTCTAATTCATAAAACAAAAGGAGCCAAATCTAGGAGTAAGATTGAGTTGGCTGGTGCTCCGGCAGCTGACAGAAGCTAAGAACTGCTCCATCCCCTGGATTGATTTCAAAATGACAATTTATTGTGGCACTTAAGTCATACACACATACCTACAATTCCAACAAGGCTAAAATACATTCTGTCAATGAACAAATATATTTTATTATGTTCTTCTCTCTGGCAAAGGGATAAATGATCCTGAAACAGCCCAGTTTAGTCACTTATGATCAAAGGCACAGGCTTTCCAAAGACATAGTGATATGCACATCACTTGGACTTCTGACTGTACCTATTCACAATCATCCCGATAGAGGTCACATGATATCTTCTGTGTAGTGTAAAACACCATGGAGGAAAAGCACATGAAAGTGAGAAGATTAAAGCAATCCTCACAGCTGTCAGGCTAACAATACCATTTGCCAAAATTGAACCAAGTATCTCCACTCTGGTCCCAGTCACTCATAGCTCTCAAGTACCCATAATTATTGTAGCCTGACCTTAAATACATCCTGAGGCTAGTGGCCACCCATCTTAGCCAGTCAGTGAGCTCCAAGTTCAGTGAGAGACCTTGAACCTTGGAACAATGTGTGACATGCATGGTTATGGATATTGGGGAGCCCCTGAGTGAGTCAGAAAGCTGAGAAAGACCAGGCTACTCTCTGCTGTACCTCCCTGGTGTCTGCTGTGAGCACTCTGCCATATGCCCCACTCCCTCCTCTACAGCTAACCTTAAATAGAGGACCTCAGAGAATACACATGGAAACTTCAGGAAAACTGTGTGCTCAGAATAGTCAAGACAGCTGAGCCTTGGGGTCTGTCACAGGGTAGATGTCAGTGACTCAGTGTCCAGCAGATATTTGTACAAAGAATATTTAGCTATTCAGGGTTTAAGAGAAACAATCATTTTGAGCTTCAAAGGTTCATAACATCAATGCATTTATGAGAGGATGCATTTCAGAATGTATTCAAGCCCAGTTAGGTTTGTTGAGAAACATCCCTCTCTTCGCTATTTTGTGTATAACCTCCATCCCTTCTGAGTGCATGCTATAATTCTCTCCCTTTTCCTTTATCTCTTGTTCCTAAAAGTCAGTTTGAATAAAGAAGCCATTATCAGCAGGCCCACAATGGGCCCAGACATCCTCAGTCAAGATGTTCCACAGATGAAATATTGATCCATCCTCTGTGGGCAATAACACTCCATGAACAAGCCCATGGAAGTTAATGGGTCCAGCCACACAAGGTGCACATGAGGCATTCAACCAGTCCAAGAGGCCAGGACATGGAGCATAATCAGATCCCACAACTATAAGCATCAACATTGTTTGTTTATGGTCTACAACCAATCACCATCTGTGGGAGATACACTAAAAATTTATTTTGTAAACCAGCACTGGTAGGTGGGTGGAGTCCTTTGCCTCCAGGGAGTTCTGAGATTAACCCTTAAGCTGCCAGCAAGTCCTGGCACTCTCTGTTCTGCAGAAGGAAATTAGGATTTGCATAGACTCAATAGTTACTGGGTACAGACAACCTTCTTAGCACAGCTTCTAATCCTGAGAGAGGTACCCAAGGAGGAGTCTACTAGAGATGCAGAACCAGGAGGTTGTCACAGTTGACAGCATAGTACTCTATGCTATAAACTTACCTGTCCTGACTACACAGACAGGAAAGGTATCAAGTGACTGGTAAAAAGATGGAGGTGCAGGGCAAAGGACTGAAACCAGCACTATCCCTGTAGAGATGTTCAGACTGGAACTAAACTTAAGAGATTAATGAGTAAAAATCTTCTGAAAGATACATTCAAATGGCAGTCACTCAAGGTACTTGTCTCACTAGGAGAGAATTCTAATGCCTGCTGTAGTGTGGGTGCAAAATGCTCCCCAGGCCCAATGTCAGCAGGGGATTGGTCCACAAAGTAGCACTTGTTGAGAAGTAGGGGAACCTCTAAGCCTTGGTGCCTAGTAGGAGGTTCCCAGAACTTTGGAGTCCTCTGCAAAGGGGGCTGTGAGACCCTGTTCTGTCTCTTTGCTTCCTGTTTAAAATGTTCCTGCTCATCAGCACATACTATCTCTCCATGGTGGCTTAGTCAGGGTTTGTATTCCTACACACAATATCATGACCAAGAAGCAAGTTGAGGAGGAAAGGGTTTATTCAGCTTACACTTCCACATTGCTGTTCATCACCAAAGAGAGTCAGGACTGGGACTCACACAGGGCGGGAACTTGGAGGCAGGAGCTGATGCAGAGGCCATGGAGGGGTGCTGCTTACTGGCTTGCTTTCTCTGGCTTGCTCAGTTTGCTTTCTTATAGAACCCAGGACTACTAGTCCAGGGATGGTACCACCCACAATGAACTGGACCCTCCCCCCTTATTGCTAATTGAGAGAATGCCTTACATCTGGATCTCATGGAGGTATTTCCTCAAGGGAGGCTCCTTTCTCTATGGTAACTCCAGTTTGTGTCAAGTTGACATACAAGACTAACCAGTACACTGGCCACCACTTAGAGCTCCAACCAGAGGCCAGAGAAGAGGGGCTATCTCTTCTTTGGCTTCAGACCAATGCCATGAACTATCTCTCCTTTGGCTTGCATTGGACATTTTATTATGGACAAAGATTTACTGACATCCCTGAAAGATACCAGTTCAGAACTGTTGGGGACAATACAGAAGGTATCGACATACTTTCAAATTCTCCACATCTAAAGAGCATCACCTCTATCCCATGGACAGCATCTACTAGTTGGGACTGCTCTAAAGTCTCAGAGAGTGCTTCTTGTCTTTCTAGTAAATAGGATACCAGGAAAACAAGGAGCATCCCCATACAAGTCACCTCTTCACCCCAGAAGAGAATGGGATCCTAGGAAGGAAAGAAAGGCAACTGCAAGTAGAGGAGAAAGAAGTTTGGCCACTGAGTGGGACCTGGGAGCCTGGCCATGGAGTGTGAGATCTGCCAAGAAGACTTACAGTTTGGACTTTGCCTCCTGAAAACTCTAGAAAGGTTCACTTGGACCATGTGGGCCCAGGTTCTTGGGTAGTTTTCAATCACTGTGCCTAGACTCCCAGGGCTACTGAGTCTCCAATGACCCCCACTGAAGCCTATCCTTTGGGAGAGCAGGGCTGTGCCTTCTCCTGATGGGGCCTGGCAGATACACTAAGAAAAGGGAGAAGAGCTGAGTTTCCACACTGTGGGGTATGTGGTCTGTGAGTCAAGGGACAGGGGCTACTATCAGACATTGAAATGAAGCAATTGGCAATGCATTCCAAGGCCAAGATACTGACAGAAACTAGCAAAATTTAGCTGGTTCTGGGTCCAAGTCATGTGATATTTCATAATTAAGCACCATATCACACATGACTAGCCTAATAGTAGTATGCTAAGTAGGCTGAGTCTAGGAGGGACTTGTCATGAAACCTTCCTACAAATGCAAGGAAAATCATGTTCAAGCCCAGAGCGTTCTATCTGGAAGGTGATGAGTGAACCTAGGTCCCATGACTGACTGATGATGGATATTCCACAAGTACTCACTTGGTAAATAGGATAGATGAGTATGTAAACAAGTGCACAGGGCATTAACACACCTAGGAAAAGCCTAGGAGAACTGTTTTGTTTATTGGGGATGAGAAAGGGGTGTTTATACCCCTAGAGAGGTGGTCAGGGTCTCTGAGACAAGGTTTGTGTGGCCATGTACAATTGGTCATGGTAGGAGTGTTGGAAAATGCTTCATCTTCATACTCAGGGACTTAGGATCCCAGTGGGGACACACCTTATAAGGCCAAACAAGGAGTGAAGGCCGATAATTGTCAGGGTAATAAATTCCTACTAGGAATTTCATGAATTCATTGTTTTTAATTGCAGAGTAGTATTCCATTGTGTAAATATACCACATCTTCTGTATCCATTCCTCCGTTGAGGGACATTTGGGTTCTTTCCAGCTTCTGGCTATTATAAATAAGGCTGCTATGAACATAATGGAGCATGTGTCCTTATTGCATGCAGAGGAAGCCTCTGGGTATATGGCCAGGAGTGGTATAACAGGGTCCTCCGGGAGTGTCATGCCCAGTTTTCTGAGGAACCACCAGACTGCTTTCCAGAGTGCTTGTACCAGCTTGCAACAATGAATTCATGAAATTCTTAGGCAAATGGTCAAAACTGGAAAATATCATCCTTAGTGAGGTAACCCAATCACAAAAGAACACACATGGTATAAAGTCACTGATAAGTGAATATTAACCCAGAAACTTGGAATACCCAAGACACAATTCACATATCAATTGATTTCCAAGAAGAAGGAAGGAGAGACCCCTGGTCCTGGAAAGACTGGATGTAGCAGTGTAGGGGAATACCAGGACAGAGAAGCGGGAGGGGGTTGACTGGGGAACAGGGGGAGGGAAGAGGGTTTATGGGACTTTCGGGGAGGGAGGAAGCGGGAAAGGGGAAATCATTGGGAATGTAAATAAAAAATATAGACAATAAAAAATAAAATAAAAATTCCTACTAGGGATGATGGTGGGGGATCTGACTTTATGTGACAGAGTGGGAGGCAGAAGGAAGCCAACTCCTGCCATCCCCATGTTTGAGGTATCCATGGTTGAAGCTCCTTCAACCTTTCTTCATAAGACCATTACAATCCCACAGATTGGATTGGATGGATGGATGGGTGGATAGATGAATGGATGGTGTCTTAGTTTGGGTTTTACTGCTGTGAACAGACCCTATGACCAAGGCAACTCTTATGAGGATGTTTAATTCGGGCTGGCTTACAGGTTCAGAGGTTCAGTCCATTATCATCAAGGCAAGAACATGGCAGTGTCCAGGTAGGCATGGTGCAGGAGGAGCTGAAAGTTCTACATCTTTAACTAAAGGCTGCTAGCAGAATACTAGTTTCCAGGCAACTAGGATGAGGGTCATACCCACATCCCAGACCCACAGTGATACTCCTACTCCAATAAGGCCACACCTACTCCAACAGGGCCACACCTTCTAATAGTGCCACTCTCTGGGCTGAGCATATACAAACCATGACAGATGGATGGATGGATGGAAGGATGGATGGATGGATGGATGGATGGATGGATGGATGGATGGATGGGTGGGTGGATGGATGGATGGGTGAGCTGATCCTTGAATCAATATCACATACTCTAGACCCTAAAGTTTACCAGAACAATGATTTACAAGTACTGTTCCTCTCCCACTTCCCATCTAAATATACTATAACACACACACACACACACACACACACACTCAAACATACACAAACATATACACCCACATACACATGAACATACTCAAACATATACAAACATATACACATACATACAAACATACTCAAACATATACACACATACACAAACGTATACACAAATATACACACAGAAAGATTATGATTAGGTCACTGTCCAGGCCCTGATGTTCATAAATAACACAGATACACATATAAAAGGGAGGAAAGAATCTATAGGAGGGTGAGGTCCTGAGCAGATTCCCCTTCCAACCTCAACAGGAACTAGGGCTCCCCACACCTCCATCATGGCTTTCTAGCTCCAGCACTGGGGGAAACACTTTTTTCTGATTTAGAAGTTACCAGGCCTGTGGTATTTGTCAGAGTGGCCCAGTTAAGACAGGATAGAAAGAGATTGAATGTAAATGAATCAAAATGACTATGACCTGGTCACTAGTGAGGCTGATTGATGGACCACCAGGTTCAGTCCACATCCTCTGCTTGGTGCTGCAAACTGAAACATGTCCTTCAAGAATCGACTAGGTTTTACCCCATCTGGACATGACCTATAAGGAACTGAATAAGATTAAATGAGATCCCTCAAGTGGGCCCGAAAGCAGCTGACCAAGTATGACCTCTCTCATCCTTCAGGCATGCTCGCTCCTTCTGAAAGGATGGGAGGGCCACAGTGACTCCTGCTTGTCAAGTAGAAAGAGCTATTCTTTGGGGATCCCTAGCATCTCCAGCCTTTCTGTGACTATCATTTTAAAGTTGGACACAAAACAGGCCACCTTTAAAATTAATTTTTAATAATGTGTAATAATCTGAGTGGCTCTGGTCTGCGTGCAGAATTAGAATTGCTCTGATAGAAAAGGAATATTTGTGAGGAGTTTTATGAGCAAAGCTGACCTGAGGCTTCCAAGACTGATTGAGAAATCGCAGGCAACTTAACCCTTCCCTGCCTGGTTCCCCATTTTCCCAAAGAAAGTGTCAAGTAACTTTGCTTTTTTTGTATAGACAAGAAGCTGACATGGACAGGCTTCCAGACACTATAAAAAAGCGCCTCAATGTTAAATAGGCCTGACTTTAAAACTTCCAGAGACCACAAGTCACCAGTGACAAATTTATTCCACAGGCAGGAGGTGAATGGCCTCTCAGTAGCATCCTTCTATTCATGAGTGGACTGGTTCTAAAAGCAGATGTGAACCAAGTCTGCTTTTTCCTACAGGTGCGCAGGTCACAGGCGTCAGCAAGAATACGTATGCTCCCCTCAAATAAAGACCCTGGAGAGATTGCCATGGATCCCTGAAGCTCTTGCCAACTCTAAGCCACTCAGGCAGGGCACACTAATACTTGTTCACATCCGTGTCCTGTGCCATCCAGAATGTGTGCTGTGCATGGCCTATCAATTACTGATAAGAACATCCACTAATGATGTCAATTGACATGAGAGCCCTGGCTCTATGCCCAGGGCAGCATCTTTGTGTCAGAACTTTTCTAGGTTGTCAGGCTATTCCCTGAACTTCAAATAAAATATAGGATAGAAATGAAATAAAATATAAAATCCAGTGGCTAAGAATTGGAGCTGGGAGATAACCCTGCTAGTTAAGGAGATAACCCTGCTAGTTAAGTATTTACTGGGCAAGTATGAGGAGCAGAGTCTAAATCTCAGAACCTCTGAATGTCAGTCTGAATCTCAGGTAAAAAGGCTGGCATATTTGCTCTGAAGAGAAGCTCGTGGACTCTGGATGGAAGGAGGTAGAGGCTAGTCAGACCCCTCAGATGTACCCAAGCTACCTCCCCGAGATGCAGAGCTGGTGATGAGTCCTCAGGAAAACTGTGCTGGAGCTCTCAATTCATTCCTGTGACCATCACAAGACAGTAACAGAGTCTGACCAGGGTACCCAGGCCAATAGCAGTAGGAGAAACTTTCAGAGTCTCCTACCCATCTGTGTGCTTCACTTGTATCCTGAACCCTCACCTGTTCTCCTTGGCTTTGCTTCTGAAATACCCACCCCATCAGGCAGCTGTTTCCCCCAAGACAATAAGCCAGCTTTGATGTCAGACCCCAGATCCCAGGGAAGCCCAGCTCATTCCACTTCTTGGTCCCAGAGTCTAGTCTGAGCCTGGGAAAGTGACAGACGACCTCCTACAAAACCATCAGTGAGTCCTGTGTTAAGTCACAAAGCAATAGACTGCCACCAAGAAGGAAGCCTGGTGCCAGTCTAACAGAGCAAAATGTATGACTGCCAGACTGTCACTATCCCACATCAGAGGCCAGGTATTTCTGTAAGATTGATGGCATGTTTTGAATTTTGAGCTGGGCATGACTCTGGGGTTGGGGGAGGTGTCTAAATGCCCCCGAATAGTCAAATCTCCTAATAGCTAAGAAAATCTGCTTATTTAGATCAGATTTCCCATGCTGCAACTATAGTGCCTTTTAGCCTTGAAAATGAAGTGATCCACCAAGCATGGTGGTACACACTTTTAATCCCAGAACTTTTAAGGCAGAGGCAGGCAGATCTCTGTGTGTCTCAGTCTGGCCTACATCATAAATTCCAGGCTAGCTAGGGTTACATAAGACCCAGTTGAAAAGAGAGAGAGAGAGACAGAGAGAGAGAGAGAGAGAGAGAGAGAGAGAGAGAGAGAGAGAGAGAGAGAGAGAGAGAGAGAGAGAGAAATGAAGCCTAAGAAAAAGGAAGAGCAAAATGTGAATGCTTCAGTGCTTCTTAGAAGGGTGAACAAATTACTCACAGGAGAAGAGGGAGGAGATATGGAGACAGAGTGTGGAACAGAGACAGAAGGAAAGGCCATCCAGAGACTGCCCCACCTAGGGATCCATCCCATATACAGCCACCAAACCGGGACGCTATTGTGGATACTGGGAAGTGCTTGCTGATGGAAGCCTGATATGGCTGTCTCCTGAGAGGCTCTGCCAGAGCCTGACAAATACAAAGGTGTATGCTCACAGCCAACCACTGGACTGAGCACGAGGGTCCCTGATGGAGGAGTTGGAGAAGAGACCGAAGGAGCTAAGGGGTTTTGCAGCCCCATGAAGGGGGCAACAGTGTCAACAGGCCAAACCGCCCCCCCCCCCAAGCTCCCAGAGACTCGACCACCAACCAAAGAATATACATAGAGGGACCTATGGCACTGGCAGCATATGTGGCAGAGGATGGCCTTGTTGGACGTCAGTAGGAGGAGAGGCCCTTGGGCCTGAGGGTGTTTGATGGCTCAATGTAGAGGAATGCCAGGGCAGGAGGACTGGAGTGGGTAGGTGGGGGAGCACCCTCATAGAGGCAGGGGCAGGGGGGATGAGATAGAGAGTTTCCAAAGTGGAGACCTGGAAAGGGGAAAACATTTGAAATGTAAATAAAGAAAATATCCAATAAAAAAGAAAAGAAAATAATAAGAATGTCATCTACTGGTATGGAAGGTAGCGAGATTCTTAATAAATCCACAATGAGCAAGAAAAAAAAAGATGCATTCAACAACCTCCAAGTTCTCACCTGAGACCCTTTGGCCAGACTCAGACTCATTTGCTAGAGTTTAGAGGAAAGAAGGAGGCTAAGGAACTGTCTGTGCCAAGCTAACTATCATGTCAAGTTTCCAGTTAATGACTTTATTATCAATGGCACCTCCTTATCACCAGAGCTGCAGCAGAGGGAAGCTTTAGAGTCTGAGGAACTCAAGTTTGGGGCCAGGGTCTGTCATTTATTAGTCATATTGAGTTTGGAAAAATACTTACTAACCTTGAGTCTCATTATTTTTATCTGTGGAATAGAACTAATGCTTTCTACCTCTCGGTATTTGTATAAGTGTTGAATTCGAATGTACATATGTCCTGACACATAGTAATTGCTCAATAAATGGAAGATTCCATATGAGAGAGAGAGAGAGAGAGAGAGAGAGAGAGAGAGAGAGAGAGAGAGAGAGAGAGAAAGAGAGAGAGTGAGAGAGAGAAGGAAGGAAGGAAGGAAGGAAGGAAGGAAGGAAGGAAGGAAGGAAGGAAGAGTTTTAATCACAATGAAACGAAACAAGGCCACAGAAGTAAACTACTGCATGCATCCAGCTCTGCAGGGTATGAAAGATTACACAGGCTCTATACGTGCACGAATATTTTAATTAAAATATTTACCAAACCTTTACTTACAATATCAATTTATTAATTATTGTGAGGGGGGAACTTTCTTAAGAAAATAAGTCCTCTCCTTTCAAAGGGCCCCAGAATGAAGAGGTCTGCTGACAGGAGAAAAGTTTTCATGCACAACCAATGGCCTTTACTCCCCCTCAGCCTCCAGTTGCATTATTGCCCCTCTGAGACTTTCCTGGTGGAGAGAATTCCACAGTCCCTCTGTGCTCGGGAGGGCTGTGACCTCAACCTCCCTGCAAGCAGACTGTGTTCATTCTTCTGCAGTGGTCCCTGGCTGACCTCTCTTCACTTCTTGGAAAGCAGAGCCAGGAGGGCTTCTGTCCCTTCCAGTGCAGCCAGCCTGTGACCAGGCTGTGGGTCCCTGAGAAGGTGGTGGCAGGCTCCAGGAGGATGTGTGAGACAGAGCCACCTGCTGGCCGGGCTGGACACTGCAGCCAGCCCTGGTGCTCAATGAAGGTTTGTCATCTGGAATTTGCTCCTGGCTTGGGGTGGTATACATGCATACACAGGTATATAAGCTGTGCAAGTGAGTTCCAGGGATAGCCCTGACAGTTCCACTCTGCAACCTGTTCTCTGGAGCCAGCACACCGGCCCCGGGTAGAATCCACTCAGAAGGGAGGAGGCCATCATGAGCAACTGGGAACCTTGTTTCTGTGGTTTGATGCTTACTGAATTAGCTGAGCACTTAGGATGATTCAAAAGGCTTTCGGATTATTCTGTAAGCACAAACCTCCCTTACATCCTGAAGCCTTCGTTTTGGAAACAAGAAGATGGATGTTGGTATCCTAGAGTCTACCCAGGTGTGGAGGAAGATGGTCTACTCCAGGCCTTCCTCACTCACTCCATCCTGAATCACAATCTGCTGGCACAGAGCAGGATATGGACTGCTTCTGGAAACCCTTGCTGATTTGCCCCTATCAATCAGCAGCCCCCAGAAACAAATGTGCCTACCAGGATGACAGAAATATGTGCCATTGTGTCTGTTCCCTGAGCTCATCTATTCCTTGTGTGAGTAGCACTTAGCTCATCTTAAAATGTGGCACAGAGATTGGATTCTAGAACCCAGTGGTAGCAATGGTTCTTCCTGTCGATGACCAATGGCAAGGCTACACAGGCATAACCCAGATATGAGGGGAGGGCTGTAGCTATACCTTTTCTCTGAAGGCATCCCCAGGGGACCTCTTTGGCCCTGGGTCCAGGAGGCTCCCAGGTGACCGGTGGCTTCAAGCTATATGATCTACTCTACTTTTAGGGGTAGTCAGCCTGTGTGCTTGGGAAGGCGGAAGGCAGGATGTCCATGGGCTTCAGAATGATCCTCCTGGCAGGTTCCCTGCAGCCACTGGTCTCTAAGGTATAGGTCTATACTGCAGTACTGGGCTTTTTAGGCCCCTGGAGTGAGGACTCACCCTTCTTTTCAGCTGCTGAGACCCAGGCTGCCACCTCGAGTCCGGCATTTGGAATGTGCTCCTAGATAACATTAAGCAATGGTTCCCAAGGAAAACTAACAACAGAACAACTCACCGCCCCACAGAGGTGCTGAGTGGTGAAAGGAGTGCCGTCCCTAGCCCCTGAATAGACTTGTTAAGTAGCATGGCTGATGGATGCTGCATGGGAGGGAGGCCAGGCCAGCTGAGCTGAACAGGATGGGCCTTCCACGAGGTGGACTGAGAGCCAAGCTCGGGCCCCCTCTGGTATTTTTCTCCATTTCTGCCATGCAAAGATAATCAGGTTTATGTAAAGTATGTGTGCTCTTTTGACAGCCCTGTCCCTCATTAATTCAATCGCCCCCATCCCCATTGTTCCCCGAGTGTTTGAAATGCGGATGGGGACCCGCTCCTCTAATCCTGTCAATCACTGTTAGCATTTTCCCGCAGTTGCCATGGCTGGGGCCAAAGTTCATGAAAACACAGAATGAGAGCCAACAAAACAAGAATAAAGACTTATTTGAGGTACTCTTTTTAAAGGACATCGACCATGCACAAAACATGGGAAGTGAATGTAGACAAGTTTGGACACTGTTCCTAGAGAGGAAAGAGGGCAGAAACAGAATTTGAAAATCAAATAGGCCCATGAAAACTTGACCCAAGAGTCTCTGGGAAAAACCCGGTGAATTGCTCCCTCGTAGAACAATGTTCTTTCTTTCGTGTGTTCTTCACGGGGACAATGGCTCATATATTATAACACATGCCACCGGGGTCTTTACACTGTTGTAAGCCAGCTCAGCCCCCCGAATGCTGATAGCGGACAACAGGAGATTGTGTGCCTTTAATGCGCTCTTTCTCCAGCCCCACTAAAAACAAGGACTGGGAAAATTATTCATGCATAGAGGCCCGACAAAGCAAGATGGAGATTTGAGATGTCACACAGCGAGATCATGTGACACCCTCAAAAAAAGGGGGGGTGGGGGGACAACATGCATTCACTCAGAGACATTGTTAAATTCCCATTTCATCCACATCAATGTTCTGGCAGCCAAGTGGCTACCTCCTCTTGGGGCCTGTCTGGGGGGCGGGGGGGCTGACTAGAGGTGGAGTAAAGCCCTGGTGGCAATGGCCAACATTTCTGCTCCCCAAGATGTTTGATACCCAAGTCCATGCCCCATAGCCCATGGCACCTTTGTAGGGGTATCACTGCCTGCAGTCTAGATGCCTGATGTCACTCAGGGACAGAGACTGTGCCCCTTCAAACCACTGCCAACTGAGTGCCTTCAAAATCTTTGGGCTGCATACCACCTCTCCTCTTGACCACCCCGGCTCCTCTCTGTCCCTCTGTGCCTGTATTCGAGTGGCTTTCCTGTCCCTGTCTATTATTATTGTCACCCCTATGTGCTCTTTGGCTTCTCCTAGTCCCCAAAACCTCCCACAAGGAAGTCTGTGGGACAGAGTGGGGGGGGGAGAGGGTCCCCCTGTTTCCACTCTTGGCTTGCAGCTCAAAAGCATCTCCTACCAAAGGGCAGAGTAGTCACAGAGCCTGAACTCAGTTCCAGTGCACAAGGTTGCTGATGTCCAGGTATCTTATGTAGTAGATAGTCTATGTGCCTATACAATTCCATTTTATGCAATGCTGAGGTTGGAACAAAGTCCTCTGGTCTGCTAGGCTCTCACTCTGCGCACTGAGCTACACGTGCACAGTCCTCAGCCTCTGCAGGAGCCAAAGCTCAACTCCACAGACACCCAGCCCAAGCCGGCTGTCAGGTCCCGCTTCTCTGATCATCTCGTTTGTGACCTTCTCTTACATGCCAAGGGAATGGCGGTGAGTATTGATTTGGATCCAGACACAGCATATAGAGATGGGATCCTTGGATATCTGTGTTTATGGAGGGGGAGCAGAATCACAAGCATTGACTTAAGAATAGAACAAATCTCTAAGTTAAGAAAACAATAATTTTTTAGTACTAAAAATTCTCTTCTTACCCATTCCCCCCTATAGTATCATACATTGGGGGCTGTCTCCCTAGGATGAGAGGTCCTGTGTCTGCCCTAAAGGAGTCCGGTTTGTTTTGTCTTATCTAGTTCCTTTCTGGTATTACTTCCTTCTCTAAGGATGTTTATCCACAAACATGGTGAGGTTTTCATCTCTGACCTATAGCTGTCACTGGGAGCATTAGGAAGCCTGATCTGATGATGTAGACTCCACAAACTGGACCACCAAGGAGGCTTGCTTTCCAGGGTCCTGACACTCAGGGACTTTGTAACTACAGATGTTTCTTTCCATCTTTTCCTGTTGAGCAATTAATAAGTAATGCTAACTCAGCTACTTGCATATGTTTCCCCTGACTTCATCATTCTTGCTAAAGCTTACATAGTTCCCTGTTTAATCAAATGGTACATTAGTTTAATAAAGAAAAAAAGAAAGAAAGAAAGAAACCGATCCTATTCATTTTCACGCTCCAACACCGGCAGGCTGTTTTTTAAGAGTCTGGATTTATCCCTCTATATCTCACAGAGCTCAGAGTTCCTTATAATAGATTCTCTGTGGGCTCATTTATAATTAATTACTTTACTCTGGCACTGACCTCTCCATTCATCCTGGGACACAGGGTGAGCTCTTTCCACCTCTACTCTGGGCCTGTCTACCTCCTCTTCCTCCTTTCTCCTCCTCATCTTCCTCCTTTCTCCTCCTCCTCTTTCTTCTTCTTCCTCTCTTTCTTCTTCCTTCTCCTCCTCTCTCTCTTTTTCTCCTCTTCCTCTTCTCTGCTTTTGAGGACAGTTCAGCCAGGTCTCAGTTTCTCACAATCACCAAAAGGAATGAAGATGAGCTCATCTGATCTTACAAGACTTTGAATGTCAAGTGACAGTACTTAAGACTTCAGTGTGTGAAGGTTTGGAAAGCAGCCATCTGAATCAGATGTTGACCTGCCAGCAAGGTGTGTTTGTGGTGTCTAATTTTAAAGCAGTTTGCAAATCCAGTGGATTTTCTATTTTTATGAAACTGAGGTTTTGTGGGTCTTTTGAATTTGAGAATCTGGAATTAAACTAAAAATAATATGAAAATAATATGAAACCATCTTAAGTATATTGCTGGTAGAAATGGATCTGTGCAGAAAGAATATCCAAAAGAAAAGCCAAGTCAAGAGTGTGCAGCCCTTGAATATGAAAATTAGCCTGGTCCTTAAACATAGATACATGGATTATATACCAATGGAAGACACTCTAAATTTAAAATACCATGGGTAGAAAATGTGTTACATACTTCAAATTTAGTGAACATCATAGCTTAGCCCCCATGTTTCTATTAGTCTACAATAGGGCAAAATTATCTAACAAAAAGCCAAGTTTTAAAATACCACGCATCTCATCTATTCCTAGATGGGTGTTTTCAAGAAACACACAAAATAAAATACAGCCCTAATGTTGGTGGCAGGGAACAGCATAGCGTGTCAGCTATTACCTTCATAACTGCAGAACTGGCAGGGTCTAGGTTTGATGCGCTGCCCAATGCAGCAATTTCACAGTGCATAGAGCTAGCCCAGATAGAGAGCAAGGGGTAAAATCCAAACCACAGGTTCTCCTGAGTGTGATTTAATTTTGCACCATCACAATGTAAAGTTTGTGAGTCAGGAGCCAGGGCCCTACCCACCCACCTTGCTCTGGTCATCTGAAGCACAGAAATGGAACCATGTTGTGACATTCTCTCAGGAATCCACAGGAAGGTGATACTGGCATCTGTGCTCTTAAGGAGGGATTGTGCCACCAACTGCCTCCCAAGGATTGTGAACCTCCCAAGGCTGGCATGAACATCCCTACAGCAGCTCTCTGCATTAACCTTTCCATGTAGGCTCTAGTCTTTCTTCCTATGTGGCTTAATATATAAGACAAGAGTTGGAGAAAATACCAGCTAGTCCAAGGACTTGTCCTCTGCACCTACCTCACCCTTAACTTTTCACCAGCTCTAAGGCTGAGCTGAAACCAAACACCTGATTGTTTACAAGGAAACTAGAAAATGCTTGCTCACTCCACCTCTGCCTGCCTTCTGTCCAGTAAGTTCAGCCATTCTGACAATCCCTTGCACAGAATGAAAATAAGAAGGCATATTCCTGGTTACTTCATACTGTTGTTCTTCCTATGGTGTTGCCAAACCCTTCAGCTCCTTCAATCCTTCCCCTAACTCTTCCATAGAGGTCTCCTAACAGACCATTGGTTGTCTGTAAGTATCTGCATCTATATCAGTCAGCTGCTGATAGAGTTTCTCAGAGGACAGCCATGGTAGGTTCCTATCTGCAAGCACAACACGTTATCAGTAATAGTGTCAAGGTTTGGTGCTCGCCCATGCGATGGATCCCAAGTTAGGCCTTTCCTTTAGTTTCTACTCCATTTTTGTCACTGTATTTCTTTTAGACAGGAACAATTCTGGGACAAAAACTTTGAAGATAGGTTGGTGACCCCATCCCTACACTGGGGGTCCTATCTACTGGAGGCGTTCTCTTCAGGTTCCATCTCCCCACCGTTGAGCATTTCGGCTAAGGTCATCCCCATTGAGTCCTAGGAGCCAATAGTATTAAGTAACCTAGACCCCAGGGAGCTCTCAGAGTCTAAGCCACCAGCCAAAAAGCATACATGGGCTGGTCTGTGGCCCTTGGTATGTACGTGGCAGAGCACTGCCTTATCTGGCCTCAGTGGGAGAGGATGCTACGCCTAATTCTGCAGAGACTTGATGCCCCAGAGAAGGGGGATGCCTGGGGGGTAAAGAGGTGATAAGAGGGGTGGGAAGAGCACCCTCTCAGAGGCAAAGAGAAGGGGGTGAAAACTCTGGGAAGGCGGACTGAAAAGGGAGGGCAACATTTGGAATGTAAATAAATAAAATATTATTCTTTTAAAAAAAGAAGAAGGTATATTCCTGAGCATAGCAACCCTGGCACCTGCAAAGGTTCACACTAGGTAGGACCAAGTTCTTAGCAATGGCCCTGCATGGTCACCTGATCTCTTGATCTGCTGCAGGAAGGAAGTCCCAAGATTCAGTGGGTTAGCCTGATGCTGTTTGTATTCTAATGCTACATATTGTTTCCTCAAGATGTGGTTGCCCCAACTAACAGATCCTCAAGTACTCAAGTGATGCCATGTGAACCTTCTCCCCTTTTTAGCTGATTAATAAAAGGCTAGAGCCTATGATCGAGCAGTGAAGGAGAAAGATGTGACTGAGGTTCAAGTGAGGGGATTTCAAGGAGAGAGAGAGAGAGAAAGAGAGAGAGAGAGAGAGACAGAGACAGAGACAGAGACAGAGACAGAGACAGAGACAGAGAGAGGAAGGAGAAGGAGGAAGCCACCATGGACCAGAACCACATTGCTAGGAGAAATAGCAAGTAACAAGAGACTTCATAGCTGTGGAATAAATTAGTATAGCCCCACATCTGTACAGTCTAGGCTTATGGCTTATAAATACAATATTTGGATTATGTGATTTTATATGGACTTATTAGGATTATAAATTCCTACTACACCAAGGGCCAGTACTTTGGCCCTGAACCTACTAGTCTTAAGTGGAGATGGATTCTCACCAGGACCCCATTTTCCTTCATCCCTGTGCTGCCAATCCAAAATGAGTGTCAGGAAAGCCACCTGAAATGAATAATGCATGAAGTCAAATGCTGCCTTGAATTCATCTCCATGTATGCTGATGTGCAGTTCAGTTAATACATCTCCATGTATGCTGATGTGCAGTCCAGCTAATACATCCCATGTATGCTGATGTGCAGTCCTGATGGAGAAGTACCTTCAGGGACAACCATACAATTGACAGTGTCATATCAAAAGCCAGGGTACCAATAAGTTATTATAGCCCTAGATCTGCCCAATCTAGGCTCAGAATGCCCCAGCAGGTCCCAAGCAATCTCAGAGGTGACTAGCTAAGCATTTTCAGGCAGTTGTCTCCAGGAAAATGGACATCTGGGAGATGAGGGCAGTTAGAGGGATCAGAAAGAGGTTGCTGGGACACTGGCACATCTGAGGCACTGGTGGACTGGCCTTGCCACCTATAGGTCATACATCCCTCTAGGAGATGGGCAGTGTCCATGAAGAGCTCACACTTCATCCTTTAGATCTCACAAGAACAGCAGGTGTAGAACAGTAGACTGCTAATCTACATCAAGACTGCTGGGCCTGAGTAGCCAAACTGAACGAAAGGGCAGTAGTCCTCTTACCTCCCCTGCTCTCAGAAGCAATGCTGGCTTGACTGGTTAGTTTTATGTCAGCTTGACACAGAATAGTCTGGGAAGAGGGAAACTCAATTGAGAAAACACGTCAGGTTGACCTGCAAGCAAATCTATTAGGGCTTTTTTTTTTTATGTTGGAGGACCTAGCTCATCTTTGGATAGATGGTTCTGTGTTTGTGTAAAAAGCAAGCTAAGTCAAATGAACAAGCTAGAAAGAAACATTCTTCCATGGCCTCAGCATCAGTTTCTACTTCCAGGTTCCTGCTTGAGTTCCTGCCCCAACTTCCCTCTGTGATGAACTATGACCTGGAAGTATAAGCCAAATAAGCACTTTCCTCCCGAGCTGCTTTTCATCAGAGTGTTTGATCACAGCAACAGAAAGCAAAGTAGCACATGAGGTTTCTAAGAAGGGACCACCAAGACAAGATCTGCTCTATTTTCACAGGAGGCAGCTGGAATCTAAGAATATCTAGGGATGGAGCAAACAATGGGTTAAAGCTAGTGCCTCTCACTATGGAGAAACATATTTGACTCAAATTCACGTCCTGCACTTCCTCTGTCTCCATCTGTAATCCTCTTGGAAGATGGCTTGCCCAGCCTGCCCTTCCCTTGCCAAAACTTGGGCAACACCAGATCCAGGTGGAATTGCATCTAAACAAGAGGCAGGCTTGCTCTCTGGAGATAGAAATGCAGGAGGGAAGGAGCTGTTGACTGGCTGGATAGATATTTCCAGCTTTGGTCTTCATTCCCCATGCCATGTGTGCAGCACCAGCTCAGAGACCCTTGCTGCCCATGAAGAAACTGAGCAGAGAACACAACAGTTTCCACTCATAGAATAAATGGGGAGAGAGAGCAGTTTGTTAAGGACATTTGCAATTGGCTGACCCTTGCAGATCTTGTATTTTATTTAGATGAGGAAGCTATTTTCATTTAGATGAAAAAAAGTTCTTTCAACTCTCCTTCACAGTCATGAGAGCAAATTTATAAGAGAGAGAGAGAAAGAGAGAGAGAGAGAGAGAGAGAGAGAGAGAGAGAGAGAGAGAGAGAGAGAGAGAGAACCTATTTCTCCAACTCCCACCTGCTCAAGCAGTAGGCTGGGGACCCCCAGAGTGCCTGAAAAAACTGTTGGCCCCAGAAGTCCCAAGTTTTCTGGGAACTATTAGCTTTTCCCAGAAACCACCATTCTTAAACCATTTCTTCTTATGGAAAGCTAAGTGAATGATCCACTGATACCATGTTCCTCTAGCCCTCGTCAGGAAACAGAGCCAACTTCCGTGATGTGTGGTACTGAAGGAAGATGTATTGGACTTTCTGTCAGTGACACAAATGTCCAAGAGAAACAACCAGAAGGAAGAAAGGTTTCTTCTGCCTACTTCCAGTCTATGCTTGGACAGCTCTCCTGCTGGATGGCCTGAGTCAAGATAGACATCACAGAGGAAGGGCATGAGGGAGGAAAGGTTCTCACCTCATGGCAACCAGCAAGCAACAATAGGTACATCCTCCATGACCCAACTTCCCCAAGGTAGGCCCTATTGCTTCAGTTTCCAACACCTAAATTGAGCTGCTCCCTGGGAACAGTTCACAGCTACAAGCAAATGGAAAGTCCTAAAGTCACTCAGACATTTGCCCCAAGAGACTTGCTTCAGACCCTGTGGACCTCTGCACTTACAGGACCTTGTCTATTTCTGAGCATCTGTGGGAAAAAAAAAGAGGAGAGCAGGGTCAGAGGCGGCGAGTGTCCCACACAGGAGAACTCTGGCAGGCAGGGCCCGAATGGGGTATAGGGGAACACCGGCAGGACTGCGCCATGATAGGGAGTGCTGGCACCCGGGGACCTGTAGGGCACAGACTGCCTGGCTAGCACAGAGGTCTTTGTCTAGAGGGTGAGGCCATTTGCACAGCCCCGGGTACCTGTGGAAGAGGCTGCTTTGCTGAGACGCGGCTGCTCGATTCTTTCCCTAGTGACTGGAAACGCAGAGGCCTGCTCCATGCTCTTACACGGTGGATTTGATAAAAGAGACAGTTCATAGTTTTGATGCTTTATTATTAAGAGAGTAAAATGAGAAAAGGAGATAGGGAAGTAAAGAGAAAAGAGAGAGTGATGAGGGAAGGCCATGACCATGTGGAAAGGGGATAAAGAATGGAGAGAGAGGGAGAGAATAGAGAGAAACGAGAGAGAAAAATAAGAGAGCAAGGAGGGGCAAGAAACCTCCTTAAATAGTGGGCTGGGTTACCAAAGCCAGGTAATCGAGGGGCGGGGAAAGCCTAGCTGTAGCCAGGTGACTGCAGAGGTGGAGTCCAGCCAGAACACTAGGGGCCTGGGGCATGGCCACACATGACTGATGGCCACAGGATTATGGAGTCGGCCTTACTCAACCAAGTTACAGACTGTCTCACACCATGGTCCCACAAGCATCAGGAACTTTCTCTAGATGAGTCAATACAGGCGCTGAGTTGACTGACAGATCTGGAGAAGTAAAACCCTCTTGCTTAATTCCAGAACCTTATTATAAGGTACCTGCCTGGCCACAAATCCACTAGTTTGCTCTCTGCCCCTTCAGCTTCTGAGGATATAAATGGAACCTGAAACTAAAGCAGATATTTTGCCGTCCATGGTGTGTGAATGCAGGAAATAGGGCATGATCTGCACTGCTCAGAATGCCTCTTCTTCAGAAAAGTCATCCAAGGTCCCTAAAGCATTTGAGAAGACTGGTCCAATCCATATGCCCTGCACTGGGTGGTTTTGTGTCTTAATTTGACATGAGCTGGAGTTATCACAGAGAAAGGAACCTCCCTTGAGGAAATGCCCCCATGAGATCCAACCAACTGTAAGACATTCTCTCAATTAATGATCAAGGGTGGGAGGGCCCATTGTGGGTGGTGCCATCCCTGGGCTGGTAGTCTTGGGTTCTATAAGAAAGCAAGTCAGGGAAGCAAGCCAGTAAGTAACATCCCTCCATGGCCTCCACATCAGTTCCTGCTTCCTGACCTGTTTGAGTTCCAGTCCTAATGAACAGCAATGTGGAAGTGTAAGCTGAATAAACCCTTTCCTCCCCCAACTTTCTTCTTGGTCATGATGCTTTGTGCAGGAATAGAAACCCTGACTAAGACGTGCCCCATATGTTCCAAACCTATGTAAGCCAGCAGGAGGTGTGACAGAGAGGAGTGGCCCATCCTCTTCAGCTACCAGTTCTTCAAAGCTCAAGAGGCAGGGTGAGGTGATAGCATCCTTGAACATGAAGAACCCCATGTCCTCCGGCCCTTTCCTCTCTCTTCAGAATGGGTGTTACTTCTGGTGATATTTGAGTTGCAGGTGCCCATGTTCTAGGTGCTCCACTTCCCTTGATCTTCATACCCCAAAGCACTGAAGCTCTGTGGCCATGTGTTCTGTGTCCAGCCGTTGTGGGTACATACCGTGAATTCTCAATGCTCAGTCTGCATGGGTATGTGTTCTGTATCTATCTGTGAAGGCAGATAACATGAACTTCCAATGCTTAGGAGCTGTATAGTCATGTGTTCTGTGTCCAGCCATGACACCAGGCCAGGGCACGTGTACTACTCAGTATAGGACTGAGGTTGTGAGATACCAGGAGAGAACAGGAAGAAGAGAGAGTAGAGCAGGTGAATGGATGACACATGGATTTTAGGCACCTTGATTACTTCAAGAAAACAGGGCAAGGCAGCTCACAGTGCAAGCCCAGCCCCATGGGGGGAAGGGAAGCAGAGCTGGATTAAGCAAAGCCAAACTGTGTCCTCTTTGAAGAGCCCTTGATGCCATTCGACTGTGTCTGATTGTTTAAAAAAAAAAAAAAAAAAAAAAACGCTAACATTGTGCCTGTTCATTTTCGTCACCTGCTCTTGATTAATCCCCTTCTAAATGGCATCTGTAGACCCTGAAATCTCATACCACTTAATTAAATTAGCAACACATTTGTCTCCCCCGTTTTCCTATCAAAGGGTTGTGCTCAGGAGAAATAAAACCTTTGTTCCCCGCTACTCCGTATAATTTACACTCTTTTCTCTCCCTTCCCTCATCCAGCTCCTGGCTCAGATGCTAAATTGTAGCTGGTAATAGGGAGCTATTAGGGGTAGTGAAGCGTGTCAAGGAAGCAGCCAGTGGGCCCTGCTGAAAGAGCTGGGCTCCCAGGAAACTGTAGGGTCAGGAGTCTTGTGCCCACATCACACAGCATGTCTTTGTATCCATAGTCACACCTTAAAATCTGGACATTTGACATCCATAAATAGAAAGGTAAGAAAGCTGACGGTGGGCAGAGAGATGGAAGCAGAGATGGGTTTAGGAGGCATAGCTGTACAAAGCTTGCAGAGAGCTATCCCTGAGCAGAGGTAAATGCAGGCTCAGAAAGCCGGTCTACACTCAGACAGAATCAAAGACAGACCCGGGCTTTGTTGTGCAAACATGGTGCCCATGGAGGAGATTGTTCAAATTCACTTAAACCAAGTGTTTTATCCCCTAATAATCCAGACTAACAACTAATTAGAACTGTGTTTAAGTGGATGGAAACAAATGTTCTTCTACAGGAAGTTCTAAAAGCCTTTGCGTTTGACCATTAGACTGCAGCTATGCATGTAAAAGGCAGTGAGCCCCCCTGTGTCCACAGCCTCATGTTCAGGGATTCAGTCTGTGGCTGAACCTTGGTGGTCTTTGTGTTGTAAGTGCTGGATATACCTTGACTCTTTAGTAGCCCTTCCAGGATTCTAAGATCATCCTACAGTAGTCCCAGCAATTTCTACTTCCTAAAGTAGCATAAAGGGGTATCATCAACACTGTAGGCATAGCCTATGCTTTCACACTTAGGGAAGCCACTAAGTCAAAGGTTCTGTGTGACCTTGGGATCATCCACAACACAAATATCTGCCAAGGCAAGGTGCAATCGGTGATTGGCCTACCCTTTCTCAGATGAAGAGATTCTACATGGGTCTGGAAGAATGTCAATCTCCTCTTAGCTTCTTGTGTTCTTCCTGGTCTTCCCAAGTCCCAAGTTGCCCTAAGGAGACCATAGGATGTATAATGGAATTCTGAAGACAAAAGAGAGCGTAGTCTCCATATCTGCATACTGCTGAGTTACAGTGTACAATTGCAGTACCAATTACAGTACAATGCACATCAATGCAGCCTGGACCCCAAGTACACTAGGTCTCCCCATGACTAAAAGCCAAGAATGGAGTTCAAACAGATCCAGTCAGAACAAGAAACAAAACCACATACTAGGAGCAGGAAATAATGTTAGAAGAAACCGAGTTACTGTGTGTGTGTGTGTGTGTGTGTGCACCACAGTAGAACCCCAGGCACCATAACTCAGTACTATCTACCTTCTCTGGAGATGAAGTCTCTCACACTGGCCTTGTTTACCTATGAGGGTAAAAGAGCTTGTTAGAAAACCCCAGGAATCTGCCTGTCTGTCTTCCTAACACTGGGGTTATAGACATGTGTCACCATGCGTGTCATCTTATATGCATTGTGGGGCTTGAACATGAGTCCTCATGCATGTAAGGCAAGCACTTTACTAACCCCTACATTACATCGTATAGGCAAATGAATGAGATCAGGAAAAGAGGTTTGTTGACAAGCAAGGCCATCCAGACTTTTCTGTTTGGAAATCCGTGTACACATGGCCGTCTCCTCACACAGCAGCGATTCCACAGAGCCTGCCACCATCTTTGTGTGACAGCAGCACATCATGTCACATCACATTCTCACAGGTCCAGTTCCCTTAGGAAGACAACTTAGCATCAGTGTTCCTCTAATGTGAGCATGCTGTTCTTGCTAATGATAGCATATCAGAGGGCTATTACCAACAGCTTATCTGGTGAATGGTGTACCCAAGTAGGGTTTTCTAGAGGCACTTTGGAAATACACCAAATTAAATCCTGTTCATTATAAAAGCCAAGACACCTTTACTCATTATTTCAAATCAAAATGCAATTTACTAAAAGGAACCCGGTGGTGAGCTCAGATTTGAAGACACACAGGTGGTCATAATGGAAGGGGAAGGGTGTGGGGTGAGGAAATTATTCCTAAGGATGAGCTGGGGCAAAATAGAAGAGAAATGTTACACTCACCGCAGGAACACTAACCTCAGAATGGTTCTCCGGGCAGCCAGAGCAGGCACAGAGGAACATGTTCTCAGCTTCCCTTAGATCAACTAGAAAACAGATGTCAGTTCTAGATGCTCACAATCTAGCTCCCACCAGGCAGAGTACAGGGCTCCTGTCTCTTCTTTAGGAAAATGATGCTTATTCAACACCTAACCTCTGAGTCCCAGGGCTACCTCTCTCTTTGCAGATCAGGACTATGAGAAAAATAAACTAAGCAAACTGGAGCACAGAGTTCGGGAAGAATGGAAATTCTTTGGAGGCTAAGACTGTCAGACAGCCTGGCAAAGCAGTGCCTCCTGAGTGAGTCAGGCCAGTGGGCTCAACTTGCTCAGACTTCGCCTTGGAAAGGTATAGAGCACATTGGAGTGGTGGGGGTCGGGGGGTCGCACCACACAAGAATATGGGATGGTCCAAAAGTTGCTTCTACAACTTGCTGCCAAATAGATTTTTGTTGGTCGTGTTACCCCATGATGTGATGCTTTTACACAGGTCAGAAGGAAATAACCGTATACACCTTTTCTTAGAAAAACAACTTCATCCATGCACTTGCCAGACCTCCAGCCCACTGCAAGTCTTCAAAGATCCTTTGTTATTCTCCATGCCAAGACCACTACAGAGACTGATACTGTCCCCAGCACATCCTGACTTTGGCTGGCATTGAGTTTGTAATCTGCAATCCTGGGACAGACTTCCTCTGATGCAGGAATCTGTGTTTTCTGCCAAGATCCAAGGGTCAGGTACATGCTTGCTGTTACTAAGCCTTCCGGTTTGATTTCTTCTTATTTGTGTTAAATGCTTACCTTACTGGCTAAGAAGCTCTGTTGGGTTGCAAAGTTTGTTGCAGAAACCTTCGATGACCCAGAGGGGGCTACTAGAGAGATCCCTGACACTTCAGGGGCCTTCATGGTGTTTCCTGAATGCAATTCACTGTTTCATTCCCCTAAATCTGATAGCACCTCACATCAGCATTTAATTACCTTGGTCATCAAGATAAAATAAGATATCTTCTTGCTGAGACTGTGTAGTCTCTCCACTAATGATCCTTTTTTTGCCTAAGAAATACACTCCTCTGAGTACATAGTATATGAAATAACCAACCAAACCAAATATTTACTGATTTAAAACTTACAAAGAAATATATTTTAAACCAATATTTGGTATAATCATATAATTTATTAAAGATTAAAGCAAATTTGCATACTAATAGGTTGGATAATCTTGTTTATTTTTGCATAAAGAATTAGATATTGGCTGAATATTTGATCTTCCAGGACATAGCATCTTCAACATTGTTGACTGATATTTTCATTTTATAATTGTCAATAAGGAAAATATAGCCTCTTAGAAATACAAAGTACAAAATGGCAGAAGTATGTTTAGGGTCATTTTGCTAATTTTTGGAATCCTAGCTAAAATCCATTTAGGTATTTTAAATTAAGTTAAAGCAAGAAACTGAAACTGAAATGTTTAAATAAAACATTATTAGCAGAGACATTCAGCATCTTGTACCGAACAACTCTAGTATTCTTGACTTTCTGTCTCAGACACCCATTGGACTATTCAGACCACAGCCTGCAAGCCAGTTTAATAAATCATAAACACACATTCTTACACACACAGACACTCATATACACACACACTCATACACACAGACAGATGTACACACACACAGCCACACATACTCACACACTCTTACACACACACATAAACTCATACACAGAGACACACATACTCACATACACTCATACACACATAAGTCTCACGTGTCAAATTTTTCTCATGGCTTGACACCTCTCAGATCATCTAAATGTTCTGACTTCTGTGTATCTTCATTCTTTTTTCACCTCCCCCAGATGTCAGAGTTCACTCACTCCATGCCCACAGAATCCTTGTGCTGTCTACAAGGGCTGACCTAGTGAGTTTAAAAAGCTCCAAGATAAGGTGAGCTGCAGCCAGGACCATCTTCCCAGATCCAGCCATAGTACCACCAAGAGCTAAGGGTCCCCCATTGCCAGGTCTGCCACATGCCTTTTGTCTCCTGATATGAAAAGGGAGCTTGAAAAGCCCCAGAGGCTGAGTAGTCAATTTACTCATAAAAGGGGCAATGTATTACGATGGAACTCATCTCTTCAATTGGATGCTGAGAAGGGAAGTTTTAAAAGTCACATATAATTTGATTTAATAGGGTTGTGCTCCTGCTCAGCAGGAAAATGGGATGCAGACGGAGTGTGATCCTCATTTAAATATCCTCATACGAGAGATGACGTGCTCCATCAATCTCCCTATGACAAGGAGTCCGGGTGGGATTATTGATGTTTAGTAGCCGCAAGATTATAAACAGGGAAATTGAAAGTGATCCTTAATTGACAGGGCCTGTCTGCTACCGTGGGAAAGTGTGGCCTCGTTCCCACTGGGTATGTGGGGAGACTTCCAGGTGCATGGCTAGCACAACACTAGCAGGAAAGATCCAGTAATGGTTTACACCCACAACACCTGCTCCACAGAGGGGAACATACAAAGCAAGATAAAGTTCTCGTCCCTAATGGCACACATACAGGAAGCTGAGCTTTCTCAATAGGGCTTGTGCAGTTCAGGGTGCCCACCTAGTCTGGGTAATGCTGTCCAGACCAAGGCCTGGGATCTGAATGCCACATGGCCCATGAGGCAGGCCATCTTCAGTGTCTTTGCTCTTAGAGGAGGCTCAGGAGAGCCAGGCCTCAACTTTGAAATCTTATTGCCGAGCCCCAGAGTGCTAAGGCCTTCATAGCACCATCCTGTTCAATGGGTTTCTATCAGAGAAAGGCCATGGTTATCTACAGAATTCATGTACAGAGATGTGTGTATAGATATAGGCCCTACTCAGACACTGGGACAGCAAGCAAAGCACCCATCTGGACAGTATCCAGAATATATTTGCCTTGACCTATCAGAAGTCCCTTCACTGACAGCTATCCCTAAGAAGACACTCAAAAACACACTGAGGATCAAAAGGGTGAGCCCCTCAGGAATGAACAGGCAGCTAGAAAAAGATTTAAGAAGCTGGGACCAGGGTTCCAGACTGGTGGTGGCCCAGATTAGCAAGAACTTTCAAGTGAAGGTCATTTAAAACTCAAGCTTTAGGGTGTAATACAGTTAGAAGGAAGAAGGGTCATCATCTTTTAGAAATCCAGGAGCTGTCTCATCACAACGACAGAGGAGGTAGGGACCAAGGCCAAGTGGGTGGCTTGATCAGCAGGAGGCAGAGTAGGAGATGGGCAACACCCTATCATGCAAACTGGAGGGTTTTGAAAAGGTGTTATTTCTAGCCTGTGACTACTTGGGACCAAGTATCCTGTTCCAGGACCGGAAACAAGACACCTTACAGACATATCTGGAGTACAGTGTTATTAGTACTATGCAGGTTGAGTAGACAAGAGCCCAGCCCACAGGCTACTACGCCACAGGGTAATAGTGGTAAAGAACTAACTGGGGGAGGTGAGGCTCCTCCTTTCAAATCTTTAAAGAAACTAAATTTCTGTACAAAGCACAAAGCATACCAAGATCTGCTGTCCCTGTGGTTTGTATTATTTTATTTTATTTATTTTACACTACAGGATGCTGCCTTCCAAGGTAGACTAGCATCCCCACTCTAAGGATCTGGCTACTTCCCAGAGAATTCTTCCTCTGAAACACCACCTGCTGTCTGCAGGACTCTTTGTGTTTAATTAATATGTTTATAAACCAGAGTCTCTTGTGAGGTGATGACTGAGCACAGACCGGATACACACAGTCATGAGCTTTGGAATAACCTTCATGGTGCAAGCATGGTGCGATCAAGAAGCCCAGGGCCCCAGCAATCAATAAATCAAATCCTCTGTCCACCCAATTGCTCTTCCTGTGGAGTGCCTTCCACATCTGATAAACAGCAGACACTGATTGATTTCCAACCCAGCCCATCAGGACCTGTTAATGTTTCATAATGCTAACATTAATTATGGTGCTTCATTAGCCATTTTCCTATGCACAGAGGGAACAAGGCACCTCCAGGCTTTGGAAAAGTAAATATAGTTGAAACAAAGCCTGGCTCGTCTCCTTTCTACCACCAGGGAAAGAATGGCAAAAATTCTAAGACTATATTTTAGGAAAGAGTTGCAGGAATCTCTCTCAGAACAAAGACTCACCAAATAAGCCATTGGGCTGCTGGGGCAGAGGTGTACAGATGGATGGTGCACTTGTGAGTGGGGCTTCTGATTCAGAACAGTCGATCCTGGGTTTTTCAGATATGACAAATGACTCTGTATATATCCACAGCTGTGTACCAGCAAAGTTGATGGAAACTCAGTACAGCCATGAAAACACCACCCAAGGGTAGCATGGTGCTGGCCATGTTCTAACTCTTCCTCCTATGCCTCTCAGTTTCCATTCCCAGCTACACAGTGAAGCAGGATTCTGGTCTGTGCAACTGGGCCCTAGGGAAAGCACATGGTCCTCTCTCTCTGCTGGAGATGAACGTGTCCCCTGGACCTGTATGTTTCTCTCCTTTAGAACAGATGAGATTCCCCACTGCCACATGGCACAGTTTCTCATCAAAGACCTTTGGGAGCCTCACTGGCTGTTCCTTTCCTCCTTGTATCTGTCACCTGTAGAGCAAAATCCTATTTGTGGCACATAACATTTTCCTTAGGGAAAAGAAAATTTTCAAATCCAGATTATGCCACAGTGACCTGAATTAATTTTCATCAAAATTGTTGGGTGGGCTGGGGGTAGGGTGGGAGGAGTAGCCACATCTCACTCCATCCCCTGACAATTGATGACTAAGATAGTATCATTGCTCAGAACCCCAGGAGAATTAAGCCAGTCATATAGCACTTGATGTCACTGTGAGGATTTTATCAACACCAAGGCCTTCAAAATGATTGATATCTATGTCTGGACCTTAAAATGCTTCAACAGTTTGGGGCAAAACTTTGTAATTAAAATTTCCTTGCTGTTTCCTTTATCCCTCACATGTGATGGATCTAACAATAAATAGAACTGCCCTGTGACAGTTGATTTGGAGAATTTGGCATATCTTATTCCAGCACTGGGCAAGACAAATGCCCTATGTTGTCTAAGTAATGAATCATACTATTTATTAACCCCAAACTTGAGTATTTGTTTCTTGCAGCAAGCATACCTGCCTCATCAATGTAAAGATAGCGACATGGCCCCTAAAGGAGTCGAATGGAAGGGACAGTAATTTTCCCCCTTTTATTGAAAATACACTTTTTTCTTACATAATCTATCTTGATTACTGTTTCCCCTCCCTCTACTCCTCCCAGTTCCCCCTATTTCTCCTCCCATTGAGCTGTATCTTCTTTCTGTCTCTCATTTAAAAACAAATATATTATTTTATTATCTAAAGGATATATCCAAAGGCTTATTATCCTTTAGATAATAATAAAGCAAAATAAAATTAAAACACACATTGAGATAAAATGAAATAAACAAAAGAGGTAGAGACCAAGAAAAGGCACAAGAAACAGATACAGACACAGAGACCCACCTGTTCACACTCAGGAATCCCATAAAAACACTAAACTGGAAGCCATATATATGCAAAGGATTCTCTTTCTGCAGGGTTCCCTGAACCCTGAGGAGAGGGACTTGATGGAGATATCCAATTTTGGCCTTAATGTTCCCAGGTCTCTAACTCTCTGCATAATATCTGACAGTGGATCTCTGTATTTGTTCTCATCTGTGGCAGGAGGAAGCTTCTCTGAAGATGGTTGAGCAAGGCATGGATCTATGAGTATAGCAGGATGTCATTAGGAGTCATTTTATTACTACATTGTTCTTGTTTGTTTGTTTGCCTGTTTGAAGATCAGTAGTATTTGGTTTACCATATGTCCATGATCTATCTAGTCTCAAGTTCTTGGTCACTCACACAGAGTTAGGTATGAGTTCTATCTCATTGTATGAGCCTTAAATCAAATCAGATATTGGTTGGTTATGCTCACAAAGCTTTGGCCACTATTGCTGTGAAGAGACATCATGACCAAGGCAATTCTATTAGATGAAAGTATTGGGGGAAAGGGCGTTGCTTACAGCTTCAGAGGTTTAGTCCATTATCTTTATAGTGAGAAGCATGGTGGCATGCAGGTAGGTGTTGGAGCAGTAGATCAATAGCTACATCAATAGCAGAGAGAGAGCCTATGCCTGGTATGAGCTTTTGAAACCTCAAAGCCCCACCTTCAGTGATACACACCCTCAACAAGTTCACACATCCTAATCCCTCTAATCCTTTCAAGGAGTTTCACTACTTGGTAACTAAGAACTCAAACACAGGAGCCTTTAAGGCTATTCTTATTCAAACCACAACATTCCACTCCCTGAAGAAGTGGCTCCTATAGGCTTGTAGCCATATCATAATGGAAAAATGCATTCAGTTCAACTTAAAAAGTCCCCATGGGCTTTCAATCTCAATACTGTTTAAAAATCCAGTCTCTTCTGGTGACCATAACAATCTCTTCATTGTAAGATCAAAATAAAAAGGCAGACCATACACTTCGCACATAAAGCGCACAGAATATATGTTACTATTCCAAAAGGAAAGAAAGGACGCATAGTGAGAAAATACTAGACAAAACTAAGACCAAAACTAGAAAGTCAAACTCAAAATTCTGTATCTTCATGTCCAATGTCAAAGTGCTCTTCAGAACTTTGTTGGCTGCAACATAGTTCTCTCTCTTGGGCTGGTTCTACATCCTGTTAGCAGGTCCTCTTGGCAAGTATCCCACAACTCTGACTTCTCCAACATCTTGGAGTCTCCAACACAACCCAGGCTTTACCTCACAGCTTGATGCAATGGGTTTTCTGGGCCTCAATGCAGGGACATCCCGACACATACCAGGCCTCAGCAGTTTTCCTTACTGCTATGGGAGAATTCACAGCCCTTCTATTATTCACTCTAAAGCCAGAACCTCATGTCTGAAGCTACTGAATTCTGCTGTTTAATGGGGCTGGAACTTGGCCTCCTTGCTCAACTACATCTGCACCAGCTTTCTGTTGTTGATAACTTCTTTCACTGATCAAGCATTTCTTTGATTCTTTTCATAATTCAGAAGCTTAACTGAGAGGGGTCTTCCCCTGAGGTCAACACTCCCATTATTCCATTTAGCATCAGGCTATTTAATTATTTATTTATTTATTTATTTATTTTAATGTTTTATCTCTTTGAGTAATGAAGTTAGCTCCATTATACCATCTGGTGCTCATTTTCTCCTCAAACTGTATATTTTATATTTTTCTTTTATCAGCTTACTCCTTTTCATTATAGATCTGCGAAAAAGTGATTACTAACAACCACACAACAAGTCAATACTGCATTAGGGTTACCTCATTCAGGATGATTTTTCCCCTAGTTCCATCCACTTATCTTTGAATTTGCCAAAGTTCAGCCTCAGCTTGAGAGAGGGTCCTGAGGAAGGGGTGGATGGGAGCAACAGAAGAATGACTCAGGGTCAGTGATGGATGCAAGCTGACAGCTCTGCAGTCTGCTCAAGATAGCTCTCTCTTGAAGACCAAAGCCCAGTCTTTTATTTACTGCAATTGCATAAGTTACTTCCTTAGAAATTGCATAACAGTTTAATCATTTACCTTGGGTTCCTTTTGGATCATTCCAAGAATCAGCATTTTCTGGCTGGTTTTGTGTGTGTGTGTGTGTGTGTGTGTGTGTGTGTGTGTGTGTGTGTCAACTTGACACAAGCTGAAGTTATCACAGAGGAAGGAGTATACCTTGAGGAAATGCCTCCATGAGATCCAGCTGTAAGGCATTTTCTCAATTACTGATTACAGGAAGGGCCTATTGTGGGTGGTGCCATCCCTGGGCTGGTGGTCCCGGGTTCTATAAGAAAGCAGGCTGAGCAAGTCAGGAGAAGCAATCCAGTAAACAGCACCCCTCTATGGTCTCTGCATCAGCTCCTGCCTCCAAGTTCCTACTCTGTATGAGTTCCTATCCTGACTTCCTTTGGTAATGAACAGCAATGTGGAAGAGTAAGTCAAATAAACCCTTTCCTCCTCAACTTGTTTCTTGGTTTCGTGCAGGAATAGAAAACCTTACTAAGACAAGCAGTTTATGACCTTAGCTCCTTGACTCTTAGAAATAGAAACTGAAATACAGAGCACATTTGAGGAAAGTACATTTTTTAACATAGGAAGTCCTAGCCAGCTCACTGGGCACACTGCTTGTGGTGGCCAAGTCTAGAAAAAAATCCAGGCTATTCTATGTGAGAAAGTTAGCTTTAAGTACGAGATAGATAGATAGATAGATAGATAGATAGATAGATAGATAGATATAGAGAGACAGAGACAGAGACAGAGATATAGATACATTCAATTTAACAAGCTCTTGCTTATGCCAAAGCAAAGAGCATTGAAGCTCATTTTATAATTCAGGATCTACTAGAAGAGTAGTCAGTGCTCTTAACCTCTGAGCTATCTTTTCAGCCCAGATTTTTTTCTTTTTGATCACATCAACTCCAAGGCTTATTGAAAAGTATTAAACAATCCCAGAAAGTAGGCATATCATCTTTTTTCTTGGTTCCAGACTTTATGTCCATCTCCAACTTTTATTTCAATCACACATATAGCTACCTCCTTTAGGAAGTAGAATATCTGGATTAAATGTAGTTGTTGATGACTTCTGTGAAGGAAACTACCACTTACCACTATTACTATATAACCATCTATCTGAGTCTTGTTTTTTTTTTAACTATTATTTTCTCTTTCATGGTCATGTTTTTTCCTCAATTGACCAAATCATGTCTCCTTAGTATCTTTCTGACTAAGCTCACTCATTAGTGCAGCTGTCTCTGTTCTTTCAGGTCCATGAATCCCCTCATACAATTCATATTGCATCCTTATATTTTGCATTGTTGAGAAATCCTGTAAAGAATAGTTCTTACGCTTTGCTCCTGTGACTGAACAGACAGATGCAGCCAGAAACGCAGGGAACACCCGAGTGTAAGATCACTTGGGACACAGTCCGACAGGGCCCCACTTGCACCCAGGAGCTGGGCAGCACCACAGCTGTCTGTGCACCTATCCTGCCAGGGGATATCTGCTTGGCAGGGAGTCATACAGTTAGAGGTGTGGCCACCATCTTCACTCCTGCGACTGAGCAGGCTGTTACAGTCAGGAACACAGGGAACAACCCAATGTAAGATCAGTTGGGACTCAGTCTGCCAGGGCCCCACCTGCACCCAGGAGCTGGGCAGCACCACAGCACTCTGTGCCAGGGGAGAGCCGGTCCCCAGGGATGCTGAGACAGACTTGCAGGCACACAGGAGGGACAAGCACCAGCCAGAGACAGCAGGACCAACTAACACCAGAGATAACCAGATGGCAAAAGGCAAACACAGGAACTTTACTAACAGAAGTCAAGGCAACATGGCACCATCTGAACCCAATTCTCCCACAACAGCAAGACCTGGATACCCCAACACACCAGAACAGTAAGATTTAGATTTAAAATCACAGCTCATGATGCTGATAGAGGGCTTCAAGAAGGACATAAAAAACTCCCTTAAAGAAATACAGGAGAGGGCCGGGCGGTGGTGGCGCACGCCTTTAATCCCAGCACTTGGGAGGCAGAGACAGGAAGATTTCTGAGTTCGAGGCCAGCCTGGTCTACAAAGTGAGTTCCAGGACAGCCAGGGCTACACAGAGAAACCCTGTCTCGAAAAACCAAAAAAAAAAAAGAAATACAGGAGAACACAGGTAAACAGATAGAAGCCCTTAAAGAATTAGAGGAAAGCATAACAAAACAGGTAAAGGAATTGAACAAAACCATCCAGGATCTAAAAATGGAAGTAGAAACAATAAAGAAATCACAAAGGGAAACAACTCTGAACACCGAAAATCTAGGATAGAAGTCAGGAGTCATGGATGCAAGCATCAACAACAGAATACAAGAGATAGAAGAGAGAATCTCAGATGCAGAAGATACCATAGAAATCATTGACACAACAGTCAAAGGAAATGCAAAATGCAAAAAGCTCCTGACCCAAAACATCCAGGAAATTCAGGAAAAAAATGAGAAGACCAAACCTAAAGATTATAGGTATAGAAGAGAGTAAAGATTTCCAACTTAAAGGACCAGTAAGTGTCTTCAACAAACTTATAGAAGAAAACTTCCTTAACCTAAAGAAAGAGATGATCATGAACATGCAAGAAGCCTACAGAACTCCAAATAGATTTGACCAGAAAAGAAATTCCTCCCATCACATAATAATTAAAACACCAAATGCACTAAACAAAGAAAGAATATTAAAAGCAGTAATAGAAAAAGGTCAAGTAACATATAAAGATAGACCTATCAGAATTACACCAGACTTCTCACCAGAGACTATGAAGGCTAGAAGATCCTGGGCAGATGTCATATAGACCTTAAGGGAACAAAAATGCCAGCCCAGTCTGCTATACCTAGCAAATCTCGCAATTACCATAGATGGAGAAGCCCAGGTATTCCATGACAAAAAAAATTTACACAATATCTTTCCACAAATCCAGCCCTTCAAAGGATGATGAATGGAAAATATCAACAAAAGGAGAGAAACTACACACTAGAAAAAGCAAGAAATTAATCTACTTTCAACAAACCCAAAAGATAACCACACAGACATAAAAATTACATCAAAAATAACAGGAAGCAACAATCACTATTCCTTAATATCTCTTAACATCAATAAACTCAATTCCCCAATTAAAAGACATAGACTAACAGACTGGATATGAAAACAGGACCCAACATTGTGCTGCATACAAGAAACACCTCAGTGACAAAGACAAACACTACCTCAGAGTAAAAGGCTGGAAAACAATTTTCCAAGCAAATGGTCCCAGGAAACAAGCTAGAGTAGCCATTCTATAATCCAATAAAATAGACTTTCAACCAAAAGTCATCAAAAAAGACGTGGAAGGAAGGACACTATATACTCATCAAAGGAAATATCTACCAAGAAGAACTCTCAATTCTGAACATCTAGGCTCCAAATACAAGGGCACCCTCATTCATTAAAGAAACTTTACTAAAGCTTAAAGCACACATTGCACCTCACACAATAATTGTGGGTGACTTCAACACCCCACTCTCCTCAATGGACAGAACAGGGAAACACAAACTAAACAGAGACACAGTGAAACAAACAGAAGTTTTGGACCAAATGGATATAATAGATTTCTATAGAACATTTCATCCTAAATCAAAAGAATACACCTTCTTCTCAGCACCTCATGGTACCTTCTTCAAAATTGACCATATAATTGGTCACAAAACAGACCTCAACAGATATAAGAAGATCGAACTAATCCCATGGTTCCTATCAGATCACTATGGAATAAGGTTGGTCTTCAATAGCAACAAAAACAACAGAAAGCCCACATACACATGGAAACTGAACAATGTTTTATTCAATGATACTTTGGTCAAAGAAGAAATAAGGAAAGAAATCAAAGACTTTTAAGAATTTAATGAAAATGAAGGCCAAACATACCCAAATTTATGGGACACAAAGAATGCAGTCCTAAGAGGAAAACTCATACCTCTGATTGCCTCCAAAAAGAAACTGGAGACAGCATACACTAGCAGCTTAACAGAAGACCTGAAAGATTTAGAACAGAAAGAAGCTAATACACCCAAGAGGTGTAGAAGGCAGGAAATCATTAAACTCAGGGCTGAAATCAACCAAGTAGAAACAAAAAGAACTATACAAAGGATCGACAAAACCAGGAGCTGGTTCTTTGTGAAAATCAACAAGATAGATAAACCCTTAGCCAGACTAGCCAGAGGGCACAGAGACAGTATCCAAATTAACAAAATCAGAAATGAAAAGGGAGATATAACAAGAGAAACTGTGGAAATTCAAAAAAATCATCAAATCCTACTACAAAAACCTATACTCAACACAACTGAAAAATCTGGATGAAATGGACAACTTCCTAGACAGATACCAAATACCAAAGTTAAACCAGGATCAGATAAACCATCTAAACAGTCCCATAACCCCTAAAGAAATAGAAGCAGTCATTGAAAGTTTCCCAACCATAAAAAGCACAGTACCAGATAGTTTTAGTGCAGAATTCTATCAGACCTTCAAAGAAGACCTAACACCAATACTCTTCAAACTATTCCACAAAACAGAAACAGGAGGAACACTACCCAATTAGTTCTATGAAGCCACAATTACGCTGATACCAAAACCACACAAAGATTCAACAAAGAAAGAGAACCAATTTCCCTTATGAATATCGATACAAAATACTCAATAAAATTCTTGCCAACCAAATCCAAGAACACATCAAAACGATCATTCACCACAATCAAGTAGGCTTCATCCCAGGGATGCAGGGATGATTCAGTATATGGGAATCCATCAATGTAATCCACTACATAAACAAATTCAAAGAAAAAAACCACATGGTAATTTCCTTAGATGCTGAAAAAGCATTTGACAAAATTCAGCATCCTTTCATGTTAAAACTCTTGGAAAGATCAGGAATTCAAGGCCCATACTTAAACATAGTAAAAGCAATGTACAGCAAACCAGTAGCCAACATCAAACTAAATGAAGAGAAACTTGAAGCAATTCCACTAAAATCAGGGATAGAACTGGAAAATATCATCCTAAGTGAGGTAACCCAATCACAAAAGAACACACATGGTATGCTGTAGTGGCTATTCCTGGTTGTCGACTTGACTATATCTGGAATGAACTACAATCCAGAATTGGAAGGCTCACCTATGATCCTAATCTGGAGGCTCAGAGATACAAGTTTCTGACCTTGGTCTTGGCATGGAGATCTTGAAGCATAGTGACTATGAATTCCAGAAGATTAAGACAAGGAGCATATATCCAGAAGATGCTCCAATATGCAATAAGGACATATGCTCTACTATGTTCATAGCAGTCTTATTTATAATAGCCAGAAGCTGGAAAGAACCCAGATGTCCTTCAAAAGAGGAATGGATACAGAAATTGTGATTGATATATATATATATCAATGTATATATGTATATATATATATGTATATATATATATACAATGGATGTATATATATATATATACAATGGATATATATATATATATATACAATGGAGTACTATTCAGCTATTAAAAATAATGAATTCATGAAATTCTTAGGCAAATGGATGGAACTAGAAAGTATCATCCTGAGTGAAGTAACCCAATCACAAAAGAACACACATGGTATGCACTCACTGATAAGTGGATATTAGCCCAAAAGCTCAAAATAAACATATTACAATTCACAGACCACAGGAAGCTCACGAAGAAGGTAGACCAAAGGGTGGTGATTTGGTTCCTCTGAGAAAGGGAACAAAATAATCACAGGAACAACTATGGAGACAAAGTATGGAGCAGAGACTGAAGGAAAGACCACCCAGAGACTGTCCTACAGTGGATTCATCCTGTAAACAGTCACCAAACCCTGAAACTACTATGGTTGATAAGAAGTATGTACTGAAAGGAGCCATTTATGGTTGTCTTTTGGAGGGGCCTTGCCAGAGCCTTACAGATACAGAGGCGAATACTAACAACCAACCATTGGTTTGAGTGTGGGGTTCACTATGGAGGAGTTGGAGGGCAAGCTGGAGGAGTTGGGGGCGGGGGGACTGCAGCCCCATGGGAAGAACGAAAATGTCGATCAACCAGACGCCCCAGGGCTCCCAGGGACTAAGTCATCAACCAAGGGGTACATGTGGTTCCAGCCCAAAGATTGGCAGAAGAATGCCTTCTTGGGCATCAGTGGGAAGAGAGTTCTTTGGTCCTGTGAAGGCTCAATAAAGGCACCAGTGTGGGGAAACCGAGTAGGGTTCATGGGAGTGGGTTGGGTGGAGGAGCATATTCTTGGAGGCAGGAGGTGGGAGGATGGGTTGGGGGTTTTCAGGGAGGGGGGAAACAGGGAAGGGGTATAATATTTTAAATGTAAATGAAGAATATATTCAGTAAAAAAAAAAGATTCATACTGTTTCTGATTATCACGGAGTCACTTGACAGAACATTTCCCCAAAGGGAGGAACACTGAGTAAAATATGTACATTATTATGCAAACAAACTTCATGCCTACAGCAACCAGCAGCACCTGAGGAGGCCCATGGCCTGCTGGCTCTGCTCCAGAGAGTAGAACCATGTCACATCATCCCTTCTACAATCATGCTGGCCCTGGTACAAATTTCATGATTACACTTTTTTAACAACTTAGTAATACTCCATTGTATAAATGTTCCACATTTTCTTTATCCATTCTTCTGTTGAAGAACATCTAGGTTATTTCCACCTTCTGGCTATTATGATTGAAGCAGTAATGAATATGATGAGGAAGTGTCTCTGAGGTAGGATTAAGTATTCCTTTGGTATATGCCCAAGAGTGGTATAGCTAGATCTTGAGTTGGATCTATCTCCATCCTCCTAAGGAGCTGCCACACTGATTTCCATAGTGGCTGTGCAAATTTTCAATGGATGAGTTCCCTTTGCTTTATATCCTCACGAACATGAAGAGATATCACTTGTGTTATTGACCTTAATCATTCTGACAGACATGAGATAGAATTTCAGTGTAGTTTTGATTTGCAGGTTCCCTGGTGGCTAAGGGTATTGAACATTAAGTGTTTCTCAGCCATTTAAGTTTCCTCTTTTGAGAATTCTTTGTTTAGATCTGTGCCCCATTTTAAATTGGGTTTTTTGTTTTCATACTATCTGGTTTCTTGAGGTCTTCATATATATTGGATATTCTTCATATATATTGGATATTAGCACTCTATTTGATGTGGAGTTGGTAAAAATCTTTTCTTATTCTGCAGGCTGCTGCTTTGTCTGATTGACAGTGTTCTTTGTCTTACAGACATTTTTTCAGCTTTGTAAGGTCCCATTTATTAATCTCAGTGCCTGCTTTAATGGTGTTCTGTTCAGAAAGCCCTTTCTTATGTCGACAAGTTCAAATCTATCCCCTGCTTTCTTTTTTTATCAGGTTCAATGTACCTGATTTTATGTTAAGGTCTTTGATACATTTGGAGCTGAGTTTTGTGCAGAGTAATAACAATAGATATGTTTGGATTCTTTTATATAGGGCCATCCAGTTTTACCAGCACCATTTATTGAAGATGGTATTTCTTTTGTGCATTGTGTATTTCTTGCTTCTTTATTAAAAGATCGGGTGTCCATAGGTATATGAATTTTTGTCTGAGTCTTCAATTTGATTTCACTAGTCAGTTTTGTGTTAATACCATGATGCTTTTACTACTATAGCTCTGAAGTACAATTTAAAGTCAGGGATAGTAATACCTCCAGCAGTTCTTTTATTATTCGGGATTATTTTAGCTATCCTGGGTTTTGGTTTGTTTTTTTTTTTTTTTTTTTTTTTGTTTCCACACGAAGGTGAAAATTGTCCTTTTTAAGATCAGTGAAGAATTTTGTTGGTGTCAGTAGCTTCTGGATGAGGTGGGTCCCTGAGGTTCTGCTTAAGTGTGAACTATGTATGGGTCCTGTGCACACCCAGATGGGTGAGCAGAAGTCTCATCCTCCAGCTAAGAGGCCGTGGCAGATAAGGCTAGCCGTTTGTGACTCCATCTTTGCTATCTTGCTGAGACCAGAGAAGGATGTCTTCTGTGAAACATGGTTGGGGGGGGTGCTTTACACAAAGTGCATGCCTCACAAGAGAAGAGTCTAAGACACACTGATCTTTAAACAAGCGAAAACCCCAAGTGCTACAGCTACTTATTTTGTATATTGTACTAAAAAATCCTAATTTTCTAAGGAAAAAATAATAATATTATAGTGTAGTCCTAAGAAAAAGAAACTAAGTTCAGATACTCATGTCCTAACCCATCCCATTCTAATCTGTAGTGTGGGGCATTGCATATCATGACTTCTGTGGCATATTGCATATCAACACTTCTGAATACAAACATTCCTTGATTGTCACCTATACTCATGTTGGGTTTAAAAGTAGTAGGAAAAAGATCAGGTCCCAGAAATAGAGTATTTAATTATTGTGCAAAAAAAAATTGTGTATGGATTGTTCAAACCTAGAGAGTAGGCTGACCAGGATAGAAACTATTGGTACACTGACTTAGCAGTTAGAGCTCCACATCAATTTTATCTTAAGATGGGGATGGGTCAGAATTGCTATAGCGATACTAAGATGCAAATAGACTTGTGTCAAATCATATGTACCAAGCATTTGCTAACTGACTCTCACTGACTAAGCCTAAAATCCTAATGCTTGTCTAGAAAATATCATAAAAAAGTCAAATCTTATTTTATATGCAGTTCACACTGACCAGAAAAGTAACTGGAACACACAGCTCAAAACTGACGTTGATACTAGTGATGGTAACCCACAATAAACTTTATGTTATCAGTGTTGATGTCTTGGTTAGTTACTACTGTGAACAGACACCATGACCAAGGCAACTCTTAGAAGGACAGCATTTAATTGGGGCTGGCTTAGAGATTCAGAGGTTCAGTCCATTATCATCAAGGCAGAAGCATGGCAGCATCCAGGCAGGCATAGTACTAGAAAAGGAGCTGAGGGTTCTAAATCTTGATCTATAGGCAACAAAAAGAGACTCTGCCCCACAAGGGCATATGCTCATAGCTGGAGCATAAGAGTCCTCAAAGCCTGCCCCACAGTGAAACACTTCCTCCAACAGGGCCATACCTACTCCAACAAGGCTACACCTTCTAATAGTGCCACTCCCTATGGGCCAAACATTTAAATACCTGAGTTTATGGAGGGCCATTACTATTCAAACCACCACAGTATTGAACTTGAAACAGGTAACATAAACAGGCAAATGTTAGACATAAACTCTAACGATGCTCAGAGCCCTCAGCTCCCAGAACACAGCCTCTTCCTGACATACCTACCAACTGTGCTACTTCCTCCTCTCCTACAGGATGAACTCTGTCAAAGAAACCATCTGCTCATGCTTTCGTGCTTGTCCACTGCCATTCTCCTGACAGGAGAGGAGCAAAAACATCGATCTCAGATGATTCTGCAGGCATCTATAGAACCAGGCCACCCACAAGAGAACAGGATTTAATGTCTAATGCCAGGGCAGACACTTGGTACAACCTTAACCAACCACTTCTCTTTGTTCAATTTACTTATTTTCATATTTCTTTCTCAGGAATTCTAGAATATTGATGTCATGAACATGCTACTTTTTTCATTTGGAACTCTCTGGTTCCAGGGAGAGAGGTGAGAGATAACTAAAATGGGCATCAATCAAGTGTATGGATAATTCCAGAAGTGGAGAACATAGTCAAAGAGGTGACGGAGGTTTAGAGACTGTGAGAGTTAGAGGAACTTGAGATATCAAGAAACAGATACTAGTTCAGTCTCTGGGAGTCCCCAAGTGTCCAGGTTAGCAGACTCTGTGGTTCCTATTCCCAAGAGGTTCGTCAATCCCTCCCCCCAACTCTTCTACAAGATTTCTCAAGCTCCTTCTTATGTTTGGCTATGGGTCTCTACGTCTATTTTAGTCAGCTGCTGGGCGGAACCTCTCAGAGGACAGTTATGCTAGGCTCCTGTCTGCAAGCATAACAGAGTATCACTAATATTGTCAGAGATTGGTTCTTCTTGCCTGTGGGATGAATCTCAAGTTGGGCCAGTCATTGTTGGTGTTTCCCTCAGTGTATGTTCCATCTTTGTCCCTGCATTTCTTGTAGGCAGGACAAATTTTGGGTCAAAGGTTTTAAGGGGGGGTTGGTGTCCTAGGAGTCCTACCTGGTTACAGAAGGTGGCCACTTCAGGCTTCCTATCAATTACAACTGTGTCTGCATGGATAATGGATTCACATGGACACATGTGAAGATACTGTTGACAATTATATTTGTCACTGCTGGCCTGGATATGCAGGTGCCCTTTGTGAAATGGATATACATGAATGCAGTAGAAACCCTGGCCAATTTGGGGGTTGGGCGAGATGTGCTGAGCTGTCCTCAGAAGACCTATATGGACACGTTGCTGGCCTGCCTTTCTCCTTTCACTACTTTGGACTTTGGGGCTATGTTTGCATCTGTCAGCCTGGATTCATAGACAGGAGCTTAGCATAACTGTCCTCTGAGAGGCTCCCCCCAGCAGCTGACTGAAACAGATGTAGAGACTCAGAGCCAAACATTATACAGAGCTCGGGAATTAAGGAAGAGTTGGAGAAAGAACTGAGGAACTTGGAGGTGATGGGGACTCTGCAAGACCAACAGAGTCAACTAACCTGAACCCTTGGAGGTTCCCAGAGACTGAAACAAGAACCAAAGAGCATTCAGGGACTGGGCCTAAGCCCCTGCACAAATGTAGCAGATACGCAGGTTGGTCTTCATGCAGGTCCCCAATAACTAGAGTAGGAGCCTGTCTCTGACTCTGTTACTTGCCTGTGGATTCTGTTCCCCTAACTTGCCTGCTCCTCAGGGTGGAAGGCTATACCTAGTCCTGCAGTGACTTGAGGTGCCAGGGTGGGTTGATAGCCAGGGGGACCTCTCTCTTCTCAGAGGTGAAGGGGAGGAAAGATGAGGGGAGGGGCTGTTTTAGGGGGACTATAAAGAGAGGGTGGCTGCAATTGGGACATAAAGTGAATAGATAGATAGATAGGTAGATAGATAGATAGATAGATAGATAGATAGATAGATAGATAGGTAGGTAGGTAGGTAGGTAGGTAGGTAGGTAGATAGATAGATAGATAGATAGATAGATAGATAGATAGATAGATAGGTAGGTAGGTAGGTAGGTAGGTAGGTAGGTAGGTAGGTAGGTAGGTAGGTAGGTAGGTAGATAGATAGGTAGGTAGGTAGGTAGGTAGGTAGGTAGGTAGGTAGGTAGGTAGGTAGGTAGGTAGATAGATAGATAGATAGATAGATAGATAGATAGATAGATAGATAGATAGATAGATAGATAGCTTTAAAACAAAAACAACACAAACAAACAAAAACAGATACTGCCTAAGCCAGAGAACAGGAGCTGGTGGGAAGGGAGCAAAGAGAAACTTTGTTTCATGAAGAAAGAAAGACATTTGAAGAGTTGGCCTGGAAGCTTCCACATCTTATGAAAACTGTAAGTCAACAGCCTCCAAAGCCCAGTGACTCCTTATTTAAGAGAAAGAAATGAGGGGGAATAAAAGAAGAAAGTAAGAGAATACAAGAGAGATTATGAGAGAAAAAAGAGACATGGAGAGGGGCAGGAAAGTAAAGGGGAAAGACGGGAGAGAAGGAGGGAAAAATCAGGAAAAAAAAGAAAAGCAGCAGTAAAGAAAGAAACCGGGAGAAACAATGAAGGAGATGTTTGTAATCAAACTGCTTTAAGTCTGTGATAAAAAATAATCTTAAAATTAGTTAAAAGGGAACTATATACTATGAATGTGCAAAAAAAATAAGCAAATGTCTCACTCAAAACAAAAACAGATGAACGGTGAAATAATATTTTAAATGAATGAAATTAAAATAAACACTGTTCCTGGCAAAAACTAAATTTCAAAAGTGAAGGCCAAATAAAAACACTTGTCTCAATCAAGGACTGAAAACATCTGTACCCAGACATACACTAGAGACCAGGGAAAGGAGCTCTTCTGATTAGTGTGTCCCAATTATACAGTGTAACAGACTTCATCATGACCTAATTGTACAATATAACAGGCTTCAAGGTTGTGGTTCCTGTGTCTTGGGCGCTGGTCCTCCCTCTCATCCTTCCCTGTGTTTCCTCTGCCTCCATTTTACTTTCAGCTCCTCCCCCAATAACTTCAACCCAGAAAAGATAACATAGTTGTCTCTGACTCTGTCTTACTTCACTTGATGATATCTCTAGCACTGAAAATTACAAGTTTCCAAGTAATACTCCATTATGAACACACTATATTTATCTTCTCAGCCACCTAATAGCATCTAAGATAATATACAGGAACTCATTTAGAAGAGAAAAAAAAAGAGCACAGTAAAGGTAAAGGTAAATGACATTTTTCTGCTAAGTAATATTTTTAACATATTGACTATTTGAAGAAAAGTCACAGTAGTAGTGATTTAAAAGATCTATAATGCCTAAAATATAGTTGAAAACAACATCACAAAGAAGCTTGGACCCACACTCCCAGAGAAGGAGATGACTTAAAGATTGTCAACAATAATTTCAATATTTAGATTCTGATTCAAAGTAACCACTGTAACAATTTACAGCTAACAGTACAAAATACAAAATAGGATCATAGATAAAGTAGGATAAGTTAATAAATGGAACATATGAGAAGGAAATAGCTGAGAGTGATGCCT